>BGPR01014726.1:6782-22517 GCA_013235015.1 Araneus ventricosus
TTAAGTTCAGAGCCTCCACAGTTTGGAAATTAATAAATGAAGTTTGATTTTCTTAAGTTTAGAGCCACCACAGTTTGGAAATTAATAAATGAAGTTTGAATTTCTTAAGTTATATAAAGTTAATTTACTCATTTGATCCCGTTTTCCTTAAAACGTAATTATTTGGGTACCACATTATGAGGGTGACGCATCATTTTTTATTAAATAAAAGTTATACAACGAGGTAGAACCAGCCTGCTTGCTTTTTCCTCTATGACCCCTTGGTTATTAAATATTCAGCACGATACTAAAAATTTAAATTTTCCAATCAATCAATAGAAATATATGATCAAAAGTATCCGGACACTTTCAGATTTAAACATTTTTTCGAATTTCTCCATTTTTCTTATAAAATGCAGAGTTTGCAACCAAATTATACGAAACTCAAATAACACTGAACAATAATCTAGAGAAGCATTGTACTAAAATTAGAAGTAAATAGTTAGATTATAGGAAACACGATTATTTGTAGTAAATAATTTTTTTCTTCACATGTGTGAGACGTAGCGTTATTTTTCTTCCACAACGTCAAAGCCAGACATATAAGAGCAACTTATATAAAAATTCCAGTTAAACACCGTTAAGACTCACAAAGATACTGGCATTGCAGAGAGGTGAATTTCGGTTGCCTTCTAAGGGAAGCTAAATGATGATGGTTCTTGTCAGTGCCGACTCGTCCATTAGGGCTGCAGAACTACAGCACCCCCTGAAATTATTTTAAAACCTTTTATTTTAGTTTTGATTCTTATTTGCTTACTTTCCGAATTCGAGAGTTCGATGATCAATGAAAATGCGTTGGAAAGTTATAAAAACGTGAAAAGAAGACAGAGCTGCAAAGCTGATTGCCCCTGCAAGTATCAAAATTCGCCCACTACGCACAGCTAAGAGATGAATCGGGAGAAAAAAGCAACCCTTTCTACCCTTTGAATTTACAATGTCCGGAGCTGCAGTGAGCTCTGGTTGGAGCGGGGAGAGAAAGAGACTAAGGGAGAAAGATGGTTTTTTTTTTTTTCGTTCCCACCAAAAGTTAATCTTCGCTGCCTCGTTTTGTTTTTCTTTTCGATTTTTCTTTTTTGTTGTTCATGGGTTTCTGTTGCCTGAATAGAAACATGTCTGATTTATCGAGAATTCGTTTTCTCTTGTTAGAAAGTCACTCTTCGAAAAGGGGTATGTAAATAATTTTCTAAAATATTCAGATGAAGATTTTTATAAGGAGGGATCAATCTCATTATATCGTTAGAGGTAAGAAAAACATTAACGTTGCAGATCTTCAAGACATCATATTTTCACAGCTTTTGCTGAGAGAAAAATCAAATATAAAAATTCAGGTCGCGTTATGCCGGATTAGAACACTGCTCGAACGTCTTCAAGTAGGAAAACCCAGTACAGTACCAACTCAAATGTTTGCAGCACTGCTTGCTTTTCAGCTGACGGCCAATGGTTCTTGCATTAATTGATATTTTAAAAACTTGAATCTTCGAATAGTAATCGTCGAACAGTAATTTAAATTACGTATTTTATTTATAAGTACGCCTGGGTATTCAGTATATTCAACCTTTATTAAATTCTATAAAATTAATCGAAAATTCAAGTTTCAAAAAAAAAAATAATTTGCCTAAAAATCCTCATCATTTTGCTTCTCTTAGAGAAAACCAAAATTCAACTCGCTGAAATGCTGATATCTTTCTAAATCGTAATGGTTTTCAACAGGAATTTTTATATAAGTTGCTCTAAAAGAAAAATTTCGCTACGTCTCGAACATGTACAGAAAACATTATTTACTTCAAATACTCATATTTCCTCTAATATTCCAAGTATTTACTTCAAATTTTAATACAATGCTTCTCTAACACAATGTCGAGTATTCTGCAAGCTTCGTACAATTTGGCGGAAAAATCTACATTTTATACGCAAAAATCATGCGGATTTGTTTAAGAAAATCTTTATATCTTCCAGAATATACGTGCTGTTTTTCGAAAATGCATATTAAGCATAACCATTGATGAAAGGTGCAAACCATTATTAGCTTTCTGTATAAAACGGGAGCCACAAATCATTTTCTTCTTCATCAATTTTTGGTCAGTCCCCTAAATGCCCTCGTGAGCGAATCTTCACTGTAAAATATGAGTTCAAGCCTATTCATCACATGATCGAAGTTCAAGTGCAGTTCCTCCAATTTTCCTAGAAAAATTCGAAAAAATGTATAAATCCGAAAGTGTCCGGATACTTTTGATCATAGACCTAGTGTATAAAAGCTCAAACTCTCTACTTTTTTTTCACACATAATCGAAGAGCTGCAGTGGGTTTTTGGCAGATTCTCGGTACGAGGGCCGCCTGCTTGAACTTCAATTCTACTGAAGATAGTAGGGTTACCATAATTTTTTTGGTTGAAATACGGATAAGCCGGCGAGGTGAGGGGCCTTGGTGGGAGGAAGTATAGCATAAAATTCTAAAATCTGCCTACAAACGGCTCTCTTTCATAACACTAGCACAAAAATATTTAAGACGTCAGAATGGAAATATTTTTATTAATGTTTGGAAATTCAAAATTATATTAATGAAAAATAGAATCAAAGCAAAACTGCCAAAACTTTTAATTTTGGGTAAGGAGCTACTTCCTACTTCCTCATCAACAATGGGATGTAAACAATGAATTTTCTTTCATTAGAGGAATGGCGTCAGCTTTTGCGAATGTATCAGATTTTGTCTATTACAACCAAATTCTTCTCTCTCCGCATTTTGAAGATTCAGACACTAGTCCGGACGGGAGCTTGAAATCCTGACTGTCCGGACGAAATCCAGACGTGTGGGAACCCTATGTATCGGATTGAGTGAAAAATTTTCCGCCAGTTTTTTTAAAATGTTAAATATATACGAAAACATCACATCTAATGATAATAGTAATCTCCGATCAAACCTGCAATCGTCTGCCAACGTTTTGGCAACTAGTCAATCCATTCTGCGAAGAACTGTGGCGTGTGCGAGTTCAAAAAGAGATGGACCTCATTTATGACCTCCTCATTTGAATTGAAGATTGCGCCATCAGGATGCATCTGCAGATGTGAAAACACATAGAAATCCGAAGCGGCCATGTCTGGGCTGTATGGTGGAGGTAGCATCAAATCCCACTCCAGCTTGTAGAGCGTCCAGCCGGTCATCGTACCAACATGTGGCCGGACGTTATTTTGATGAAAGAGAACCACCTTCCTTCTGAACTCGTTTCTTCGTTTTTCGCGAATGACATCACGAAATTTGATTAGCATGTTGCTGTATATTACATTGTCGATAGTCTGTCCGCTTCTTAGGTACTCCTTGTAGATAATTCCGCGACAATCTCATCAGATACAGAGAGGTACCTTCTTGTTAGGGCTCGTCTCGCAACCGAGCCTGCTGATTCCCCAGGTGCTGACCACCCTCCTTTACGGTTTGTATTGTTATAACACCCATTTTTCATCTCAGGCCACAATTCTATCCAGAAATTTCTCCTTTCTTTGATCTCTGCGCAGAGCCAAACAGGCCGCTTTTCTCTTGCGATTTTGTTCAGCAGTCAATTCGTGAGGCACCCAGCGTTTGAACATAAACATTAGATTTATGCGTTTCAGCGCGTTAACTACTGCTTTTTGGCAAACGTCAAGCTCTAACGCAATAGTTCGTGTTGAAACATTTCTGTCTTGATCAATAATTTGCTTTAACTGCTCACAACGGACTTCAATAGGGCGGCCAGAACGTGGTTCATCTTCAATATCAATATTTCCAGCTTTAAACTTCCGAAACCAAACTTTGACTGTATCATAAGAAACAGTATTGATGCCTAAAATTTAACACTTTTTTTGGTGGCATTCAGTCGCACTGAGTTTGTTACGGAGCTCGTAGTGCATAATCGTTCTGATCTGTTGACGTGATAGCTCCATTTTTAACACTTTTTTGACGCACAAGATAGTAACTTTTTAACAAACAAATTACACAGTCGTGTAGTTCCAATTTTCAGTTTTCGAATGCAAAAACCCGTTTGTGGAAAGGCTAACAATTACAGAAATGACAGCTGTTGGCGCGGAGGTATCTCCCCTTGGCAGAAAACTTTTCATTCAACCCGATATACGTGAAATTGGTGCACGGTAAATATCTGCCGCAGGCGCAGGTATCGTCCTCCTTACCTGACCATTGTTCAAAATGACGAAGTCCAACCCAAAATAGTTGTCATGTTGCTTCTAAATGAGGTGTAAATGTAACCAAGCTAAAATAAACATTCTACCCAAACAAATTAAAATTGTTTAGACGGACTAAGGCTATTGTATTGATTTATTATTGTTCGCTGATTATAATCTATTGCTTAAGTTTAGATGCAGCATGTTGTCTTAACATTTACTTTTAATGAAAGCAAGACTCTGAAGGTTGAGTACCCCCTCCCCCTCCCAACACACACAATCCCTCAGTCTGTATTGTTGTAAATTATACCAAAAAATATTTTTGAAAATTTAATAAAATTCGAGAAATCATTGAATGGAAATTTAATTCATATCATTGGAAAGGCAATTTTTTGCACTTTCATTTGGTGTATAAATGGTTTTTGGGCTGTAATATTTTCGGAAGTTATTAAGGAAAAACGCCGCAATTTCGCCTAATTTTTAATTAATTGAAATTGTAATTAAAATTTGAATAAAGGGCTCCGAGGTGCACATTCCCACCCTTCAAAGTATGTTTGTGCCAAATCTTGCAGCTCTAGAACTAGCGGTCTGCCTTGTTGAGGACCAACACATAGACACACACACATTCTTCTTTATTATTAATAGAGATTTACACGTTGACTGACAACTACGAAATAACACGTAGTTGGCTGGCTTGTCCAGGTCGCTGACTACGAATTATAAAACTTTACTAGGCATTTTCTCAGAGTTATAATTAGGTTCGTAGAAAACAATGTTTATCATTCGATTCCGATTAAATAGCTGCTAATATATATGTCAAGTGAAGTGACTATCTCAAAGAAATGATGTAAAAATCTTAAAGAAAGAATGCTTCTAATCTTAGAGTAAAGGTACGAGAGACAATTTAGAAAAAATGTAAGCTTCGTAGCTTAAAATGCAGAATTTCCTAACAGTTTATTTAAGATAAGTGGCTCCTAGGCATAAAAATAAAAATCAATGCTGGCTTATGTAAACAGAAATTTTATTAAAGAATTGAAAAGCAATATAAGTATATGAACAAAAACTTATAAAAAAATGTAAAAATTATGCTGTGTGATATATTTGAAGCAACCTTCAATACAAAGCGCTGGCTTCTCATCCGAAATTGGGCAGAAATAATTCCTTTCTATTCATATATCAGCCTTGCTACAAATTCAGCATGGCTTTGTCGGATACTATTTATTCTCGATAGTGTCAGATGCCTTAATATCGGATGAGCGGAATGGCAAGCCGAAATATGTAGTGCAAGAGTAATATAATGTCGTAGTCGGCTTCCATGAAGAACTTTCTAGTTCAGACGCCATCTACGAATTAATTCGTCTTAATTCCTTTTTTTTCAATTAATTTTTTTATAGTTCATCTGTACTGTATTTAAAGTTCAGAACAGTATAATATGATTGAATCAAACTGGCTTCAGGGACTGGAAACCTCCAATTTGCCTTGAAAGTCAACGTGTTAAAGAAACTGCCACATTAAAAGCTACGGTTAAGTTTTAAAAAAACGAGCCTAACTTTTAAAAATAATCTTTTCTTAGTAAGACGAGGGAAACGTTTTCTCTCCAAGAAAAAAAAATGAATGAAAATAAACTTCTGTTAGTTTTCTGTTTTTGTGTGTGTTTTATTTATTTGTGTGTTAACGCCCTTTAATTGGCAACGAATGTTACTCTCATGACTTAAATACGTTTTTTTTGCTTATGAGAGAGGGTACAGGGAACGCGGCTGCAGACACAATTTCACTTTTCTTTGTTCATTTATATCTGGAGTTTTTTACGAGGAGATCGTTCTTCTAAAGCATCTAATGAGGTGATCTATTTCATGTAGATAAAAATGAAAATAAATAAATGAATAAACGAGTAGGTGTCAGAAAAAAACTAAAAACATGTAAAAACACAATAATAAAATGAATCATCAGAAAAAAAATTCATTGGGAATATGTTTTAAGAAACGAAGGAGAAAATAAAAGATGAGGGCTTTTTCACTGTTCAGCAGCGGATTCCGAAACTACCACTTTTGGACGATTTTATACCGGAAAGGGGTTTCAGGCAATGAGTCATATGAGTGCATTTCCGGAGTTCTTTGTTAGATCACGCTCAGTAAAATGTAAACATCACCCTCCCATTCTTCACTTCCCCCTATTTTGATGAAAAATAATTCCGCCCGGCGCATGCGTAAAAGCGTGGAGGGTTTCCGAATCCGTTGCTATACAATAAGAGCTACTCTTTTGAACCACACCTTATAAATGACTTGTCTTATATGGATTCAACAAAATAACCCCAACTAATAAAATAAACAAAGCTGCAAAACAACTAAATCAAAATAAAAAGGATCCGGCAGTGAACTTTTTCAAGGATCACCCGCTTGCAAGGATTGCTAAACAATAATGTTATTTTCAGTAAACGTCTCGTTTTTGTTTTTCGAAAATAAAGTAATAGTCATTCAACTGTTATTTATAAGGGTCTCTTAAACTTATTTGTTTCCATCGAACAATTCGTCTTCTTTTTCGAAAACAATTGAAACGTCCACCACTTTTGGAAATGTAATACAGTGAAACTATCACTATAGCAGCGATATCATCCACTATGATCCTCATAGTTCACAGATATGTAGAATGTATGCCCACTTCCTTAATATCAGATTTCAAACGTTTAACGTTGTAGTTAGTTTTAATTTTTTTTTATATTTTAAAAACGCCTACAATATTTCTAATGATCTCATCTATTTTAGAATGAAGCTCTACCTGACAATATATTAAATTTAATTGTAATTTTCGTGGGAGTCTTTTTGTTAAAATTTTTAGAACTAAAATAAAAATTCCATGTATTCATTTCATCGAAACAGCTTACATTATGCAAACTCGGGTAAGACTTCAAAATCCATTCAGTTATTCATCTGATGAACATTTCGACTAAAAATCATCGGAAGGTTTAAAACTAACAGAAAAAATGTCCTGTAATGAATAAAATAATAACAAGGGGAATTAGAGGGAGAGTTCCCCAAAAAGGAAGCGGTGCCTTCCACTATACAACCAAGAATTCTTCTATATTTCCAAGAACTTCCAAATTTTAAAGTTTTGTCTTAATGCTGATTACACTTCAAAGATTTCGCGTACACCCTATAAACATTATTGTTAGGAAATTCTGCATTTTAAGCTACGAAGCTTGCATCTTTTCTAAATTGTCTCTCGTACCTTTACTCTAAGATTCGAAGCATTCTTTCTTTACTATTTTTACATCATTTCTTTGAGCTAGTCACTTCATTTGACATCCATATTAGCAGCTATTTAATCGGAATCGTATGACGTTGTCTATTCGATTCCCGCAGCTGATATGTAGATGTACTGATTGTTAGCAGAGTATATATGCTTGTCTCTACTATGTCATTTTGGTACGGTTTGTAGGTCCTCTAAGCATTTTCTCCTCGGAGAGACTTCAGTGCCATGTAAGTTGTTGCTGGTACTGTACCTATAAGATGTAGGACAAGTATCAACCCTGTTAAATGGAAATGTGGTAATCTGTAAATATGTTCTTAAATGTGGTCGTCCAAATAAATGTCTCTTTTAACTTATATGTTTCGTCATTCCTGAAATAATAAGAAACGCTCTATCTCATAGAAATTCGACTTCAAAAAGCCAGGATGCTTTTAGCTTATTATCCAGCAGCTCTTCATAACTAGTGTTACTCAAGCTGCCTGTCTCTACTTTACGAGACTAACAAGTGATATTGGCAAACTCGCTTCCTGTACCTAACAGTTATGCTAGCCATAAAAATGCCTACATAGTTAATGAGAACTCAAGATGACAGCACAGTAAAACTTCAATTAACCCTCACTGTCGGGACCACAGGTGTGACGGATAACAGAAACCTCTCAATACATATGTACAGCAACAGGATTTCACTGCTGGTTTGAGACGAGAATGAAAATAAAATCCTTTAAAAGTGAAAAACACATACACGTTGTATTTGATTTTACAAAACGATCACTATAAACTTCAATACAAGAGTAGCAATGTACAGAAATTTATTGTATACTATTAACCTACGTTACTTTAAAATAATCTGTCATCTTCTGACGACGATTATACGGTACAGTCACCTCCAGCTTTACATAGTAAGGTTTAAAAATAATTCGTGGACAATTTTAGAAATGTTTGTTTGATTGATATTTTTTAAAGACGATGTCGGATAACAGAAACTGTCGGTTAAACGAGTGACGGTTAATCGAAATTTTACTGTACGTAGAATGCTGCGAGTGACAGCATCACCAAAGTATGATATCGAATAACTCGAAATTGACACAACGGCTCTGTTCTACAAATCGTGTGCCAAGTGAGTGCCGAAAAACTTGAAACCCAAATACACACTGGTCATACATTGGTTCTATGACACAGGAATACAAATATGACCCCGAAGCATTATAAGTCTCAATTCCACTTGCTATTCAGGTATCCGACTACGTTCGGAGGCCTTTTTTTTAAATAATGATATTTGAAGCAATATTTTTGTATTTTTATATGACATTTATGTTAAAACTTAATAAATCATAGAAAAAAAGTTAAATGAATTAAATATATTTTTAAATATTTGAAAAAAACTTAGATTTTTTCGCGCTAAATTTGACCTTTTTTCAAACACTCTCGTTCAAAAAGAAATGATCATAATGATAAATCCTTTAGTATATATAATCACTCAACTATTGGCTAGGTCCTGAAGCAAAAGTTTTGCAATGTATCTAAAAACATGTAAGTTATAAGAGTTTTAGTGTGAAATCATGAATTTTTAAAGAATTTGGGCCTTTTTTCAAACCTTAAAAGCTACATAACTTTTTAATGGAGCATTATTTCACTTATATTTTGTTTCATTACCTAGACAATATAATAAATAATATATATGCCAAATTTGAGACGGATATTTTAAGTTGAATTTTAGTTATCGTGTTTGAAAAATGAAAATTTTGCAAAAAATCACATTTCGAGAAAAATGAGTTTAAAGTTTATGTGTTAAATTTACAATGAGAAGAAAAAAGAATTTTTCTTCAATACTCCCCAGTTTTGTAGGCTAGTCCTTAGTTTTTGCCAGCTTAACACATTTTTAAAAATTTTCTGAATGGAAATTTTTTTTAGTCGTTTTCTTGGGCCTTATGTGTCATCTTTTTCTATCATTCAGCCGCCATCGATAGATTTGAATATTGTTTTTCAGTCAAATGACTTTATAATGCCTATTAGTTGATCTAGAGATACTTTTAGTGATTGATATTGATCATAAGTACAATTTATGTACTTTTCCTACGTTTATAATCAAAAATTACAACATTAACGGAGAATCAAGATACTGCAATGATTCAAAATTACCTCTAATTACCTAAATTTGCAACAATGTCATAGAAAACAAAGAAATTCACACTGAAAATCTTTCAAAATAATACCTGGTATATGTAAAATAGTATAAAACAAAAATAAACAATAAAATTTAAATATCTTAAGTAAAAACAATGAAAAATGCTTTTTTATCGTATTATTTACCACTCCATTTTCAACTGTCAATTTCCACAAAAATGTCTCTAATTTCACTTTTGATCATCATAGATGTAAAATAAAAACTGTTTTGAAAACTAAAAACAATAGGCTTTCAGATAAGACATTAAAAAAATTATGATTTTCGGTCAAAAATGGGTTTTCAACGTATGCGGATAGTTGAAGAATTGCTCAATACCTACTATATGTTCCATGAAATGTTCCTTTGCAACTAAATTATTTTTCTGAGTCTGGCCTTAAGAAAGCTTTTTTTTTCGCGAAAAAGAAAGAAACCAAGTACGAATTTCGAATATTGATTTCTAGGATCAAATCAATTATACAAGGCGGCTGGAAGCATATTTCTTACTATTAAGGTAATATGTTTATAAGCATTGGCTGAATTGCACGTTAGGAATCCTGTCACAGAGACACGCACATAAATCTCACGACTTAGTTTCCTTGGAATTATAGCGTAACGTACACTACTTACGTTATTATTTTAACAAAATATCAGTTCATAAAACGCATTCACATAAAAGACATTCTAAAACGAATGTAATTAAATAAACTTTTCGAAAAAAAGAGAAAGATCTTTTCAATTTCCAAAGTTAAACCTGGTGTGCTCTGTAATCCTCCCTTTCCCGTGGCATAAAGCATGGCTTTTATCGGCTCGGGAAGGGGGTGTAGGAAATGCAGAAACCCAGTTAAAGATCAGGGGGAGACGGTTATTTATAAAATACGTATCAGGAGGCAGAGGGGGAGGCGATGACAGTTTAAAAATGACGTTCGGGAGGCAGGGGGATGCTCTGGGGAGCTCCGGGAGCAAGATATCCCTCCTCTCCTCCCGCCGGACTCGGTGTAGGGAGTCGGAAGAGGTCATTTAGAACCGCTATCTCTGTCGGATGGGTTAGGCAGGGGACGCGGCCTGATATTCCTTCTCATTTTCTTGGTTTGCTCTCCGATAGGGGGCCGTCCTGAAAAACAATGCTATACGTTAGAGATAGTAGTCATAGACACTGCATTGTTCTACAAAGCTAGACATTTTCTGTACTGCTCTGTTAAGTACTCTCTTACGTCGGTGTTCATGGAAATGAACAGGTAGACCACAACGCCATCCCCAGGTAGCGCAACATGCTGTGCGATATTGTACAATATTATTCCATATTTTATAATATTATATGTACAATATTGTGACAAAATCGACTAGTGGGTGTACGTGAATGCAGTCCAATAAGCAGGATTTAAAAAATAAAGCTCTTTATTTTACAAATATTTCCAAGCAAAGAAACGTAGCACAAGTATTAACACAGCACTAGTAAAAATTCACAACAGAGACTACCTATAAATCTCAATACAACGCTCAAAGGTTTCTTGTTAGCTCACCAGCTTGCTTGCTGATCAAATTCCAACCTACTCTTCTTGGCTTGAGAGCTTGCCTTTTATACTTTTCAACAGGAAGTGACTTCATTACGTAGGAAGTGACCTAATCTCTAGAAAGTTCATGAAACCAGTAGAAATAGGTTGAAAGTTCGAGTTCCTTCTGGAGAATTCCTTTTGTCTCCAAATTTGTCGCCAAGGTCGCCAAATTTATCGCCAAGTCGCCAAGTTTGCACCAACATTAGCATCTCAGGGAAACGACTTTATAGCTTTGTAACAATATTATACAATATTCCGAATATTGTTTAATATACAATATTGCGAATATTGTTCAATATCGTACAATATTGTACAATATCTTTGTGCTACTGAGGTCCTGCAGTCTGGTTGTTAACTGGTTCTGTCTCACATTGCAATCTAAAGAAACACATCAGCATCTGTTTTCAGTGGCAAGATTGGTAAAATTGCTGGGGTTCACGGTCTTACGGGGCCCCCTACCCGAGGTGTTATACTTACATAAGCATATAGACAATTCTACTGTCCTAACCCCCTTCTTTTTAAGTACCCTGTAACATCAAACTAAAAGAATAGCCGTTGTTTGTATCAAAAATATTTTATTTTGGCTATATACAAAATGAAGTCGTTTAGTCGCACAAGAAAATTTGAAAGACTGGACTTTTTAGCTTGAAAAAATTAAATCAATTACAATCATTCACTTTACGCGCGCAGCTGTTTCTCGAGAAACTAACATCTAAAAATAAATGATAAAGCCGTAATCAGCTCAATATTTGGAACATAAGATTGAAGACTGAAACAACTGATTTCGTTACACCTATTTAAAGCATTTACAGAGCTCCCATACTGTCTACTTATATCTCTTCTTGTTTGCATTAAAATGGCCAAGACAGTGGGACCAAGAAGTCGACAACCAACTTAATGGCATTGGGCCTGTTAATTGAGAAATCGTTAGTTTATCTTAAACGCAAACGTGACGTCATTTAGATCAGGCTTAGTATCGGACATACCAGATTGAATCATCATTACTCTCTATTCGATGAAACAGATCCTATTTGTTTTCACTGAGGATGTTATTATATCCATTAACAGGTTAAATACCCTGTTATTTCGATGTACCTTTTCTCAAAATTTGTTATAGATACATCTTTGAAACTTTTTATACAAGTAAATTATACCTTTCTCATTATACTGAAATGAGCTTTTTTTTTTAAAAAAAATCAAAACTTTAGTTTTTGAAATTTTTTTGTATCAAAATGGGGTAAAATTTCACTATGTATAATTAAATATTTTTTAAATTTATAAAAAATTAAAAATTAACCAAAAGCTCATTTTTGTATAATGAGAAAGGTGTACTTTATTTCTATAAAAAAATCCAAACATGTATATATAACAAATTTTGGAAAAAGGTACATCGAAGTGGTCAATTTAACATTTTTTGTTTTGACACAAAAAAATTTGTAAAAAAATAAATTTCTGAATATTTTAAAAAAATCATTTTAGTATAATGAGAAAAATGTACTTTACTTGTCTAAAAAAATTTCAAACATGAATCTATAACAGATTTTGAGGAAAGGCAAATCGAAGTGGCCAATTTAACATTTTCGGACTTAGGGTTCCAACTGCTCTTAATCACATGCTAATCGAATGACCATACTCAGGGTTAGCGATTTTTCAAATAAATATTTTACATTGTCCGCGCTGACTGTTCAACTCTCTTATTAAAACCCATTGGAATTTACTCTCAAATCTAGATTATATCCTTTGATCACTTTGTTTCTTGTTCAGTTTCAGCCTATCGCAGGAAGAATTGCAACACTTTAACTTTTCCTTTGAACTGCTACTTCTCTTTTTACCAGATGTTGGTTTATAACAGCTTTCTGGAAATTTAGTCACTTGCAGTTGACGCAGGATGTAAATAATAGTCCTTGTCTCATCAATTTTTAATAAACCAAACCAAAGTTTGCTTGAACGAGCATCAATGGGATATCTCATGCCGTGGCCAGGAGAAAGTGCACTTTCATCAAAGTACTGCAGATTCGATGTTATGATTTGATTTGATAAAGTACCGTTTTGAAGCCATCCGAATGGAAGGATCTTGTCGTTTTGCACAATGATGAGGTGACGAAGACAACACTTGAGCCTCCACCCATTTCTTCAATATGAGGAAAATCCATCTGTGAGTTCAGATTCACACACCAAGATCACATGCAATGGGAGTCATCTTGGAACCCAATCTTAAGCCAGGGGTCCTCTGAAACTGAAATTCTGTCACTAAGTCAACGCACGTCCACATATTCGATGAGAGAAATGTTAGGTTGGTTCGTTCCACGTCATGCAAAACTGACCGTCAATGTGAGAAAACGGTCAAAATTTGCGTGGTATTGAGCGGAAAGTTGGATATCCAACCTGCCCCAATATCCATCAACCCATTTGGACTATCGGGTTATAAAAGCGGTGGAAGTAGATACGTGTGTGCGTGAGGGGAGACATTCACCTAGGAAATCGGAGAAGGACGGGATCGGAGTGACTGGTGGTGGTGGATGAATTTGCTTAGTGTGGAGTGGTCGTTAATGACCTACCTAAATGGATGGACTAAAAAATGGAATGCCTATACGTCATTTGCTTTGAGTGAATGACCGACTTTACAATTACTGTTTTATTACATTAGTCTTGAGGAAACGAAAGGCGTATAGTTACTTACGCTCAGATTACTTTTCAAGAGAAATCAACAGAACTGAGCAAAGAGACGTTTCGAGATAATGTTAAATATAGGTCGATAGATGGAAAAATTTCAGAGATCACTCACCGTTCGATGGTTTTGATGGTCACATTTGATCAGAGATTTCATAGTATGGTAGATTTTCAAAATCATCTGTATGGCAAATAACTTCATAAACTGGAATTTGTATTCACTTAAATTCATATCGGCTCATGATAACCTGAAAGTTATTCAACCAATCTGATCTTAGTGTCACCTTATGCCGCATGCCAAATTTCACCCATATGGCTCGTCGCTTTCTTGAGTAATCGTGTTCAACTACGCACGGACAGACAGTCATAATTTTGAAAATTATCTTTACGGATTCAGGGAGGTCTGAAATGTGAAAATTCATCCAAATCTCGAAGATTTACTTTCTCGGTGTATGTACTTCACACACAAATACGATTAAGTAATTATTTATACAGTATAAGTCCATTTTATCGACAATGCATAATTGCGATGGAAATTGTTGTTATAAAGGACTAATCTTTATAAACGAATCATAACAGAGTGTATATATATATATATATATATAACTCAATGTATGTATGTTTGTTCCAGCATCACTTCCGAACGGCTAAAGGGATTTTGATGAAACCTGGCACACATGTTACTCATTAACCCACTTGAAGTATAGGAGGGGTAAATAAACCCTAACACAGTCCCTCGGTGTACGGTGGGGCAAAGTTTCCAAACTGCATGTAAAAAAATAGGCCGATTGACTCGCTTGGCGATTTCGACGGCTTGGGTGATTTTGATGAAATTTGGTACAGATTTGGCGCCAAGGAAATATCGCTAAAGGTAGATTTATAGTTACAAACAGTATTGCTATACTCAAGTTTCACTATTATTTTTGCTTATTTGAAATTTATTTACTTGAAATTTATTTACAAAATTTACATACGATTGCTACGGAGACTAGTAAGAGGAAGATAACTGAATTAGGCGTGAATTTTCTGATTTATTATACGTCCTAAAGTGTTATTAATCTGAGATTTTTCCTAGTATCAAAATGTCGATGTTTCAATTACATCCTCATAGAATTGCGTACAATTAACTGATTCCGGATGGACGTACTCTTAAATACTTTTTTCAAGTTAGCTTCCATCAACGTTGTTGCGAAAGCTAACTTCAGTTTTACTCTCTAGAAACACATATCTTTTTGGCATCTTTACTATTAGCTCATTGCAAATCATTCATAACAGTGGCGAATCTAGGATTCGAGTCTGGAGGGGGTCTGAGGTCATAAAAACTTTGTATCGTCGTGATGAATGTCAAACCTCAAGGCTAAAGCAAACCAAAACTCTTTAACTTTACAGATTTTACTCACCTGACAATAAAAATAATAAAAACAATACAATACTTTCGATAATTTAATAAAAAGTACATTGAAATAAGTAGCCAAAAAATGTCTTTGACCGCGTCAAAGCTACAAGTACAAGTGGAATGACTAGAAAAGTAGGAAAAGTTTCGAGCCTTTCAAGTTAAAAAGCAATGTTGAAGCGCTTTTATTATTTTTTTTAAAGAGGGAAATTTAAAAAAAACACTTGTAATGATGTTAAATAAAATCAAGAATTCTATCTTGGCTCTGGGGGGGCTGTAGCCCGAATGCCCCCCCCCCCCCTGGATTCGCCACTGATTCATAATATCAGGATTCTCATTAAAAGCCGTACTCGTTATATCGAACTTTTACTGTATTTGTAAATGTAGTGTTTCGAGATATATCTGAACGAGACTTTCTTTTTTAGAACAAATTCGAATACTTTTTCCAAGTTAGCTTCCATCAACGTTGCGAAAGTTTACTTCAGTTTTACTCTCTAGAAAAACATATCTTTTTGGCATATTTAC
>BGPR01014727.1:1886-17547 GCA_013235015.1 Araneus ventricosus
GAATGTTAATAGCTAACTGTAATGAGAGTATTAAAATTTCAATTAAAGTTGGTATTGAAAAATTTATTTTAAAGGTGGCAATTAAATATAGTTTGACATTAGAGGCATTTAATGAGTAAACAAAAAACTTTAAATGATATTTTTCAAATTAAATTTAAATCTCAAAATTAAATTAGGTTTAAAGATATTAAAATACAAATTAAAGATCTGCAAAAAGATTTTGTAATAGTTTATATAGACAAAATGCCCAGTAATTTTGCTATAGTTTGTAAATTTTACTATAGAAAATTACTTAATGAGCACACACATTAATGAGAATTATATAGAGTCTAAACTATGTGAAAGAGCAATTGCTAATAGAATTAAAGCCTTTCATAGAAAAGCGACGCATTTAATGTATAAAGATAGAATATCTACATATTTTTCTAACTCCAGAATTCCACAAATATCCTATTAAATTTAGAAGTGTAACTAATGGCTGCAATACATAAATCACTAAATCAGGCAAAATTCTACAAAACCTGCATGGAAATTAAAAAAAGTTTGAGAAAATAAAAAATATACAATAGTTATTAATAATAGCGTTGAAATTGTAAATGCCATCAAGGACATTTTTAATGTACAGACTTTTGATTTCCAAGATCTATTTAATAGTTTAAATATTGATGATTTGGAATATACTCTAGTAAAAATATATAAGGATTTTGGTTTAAATAAGGTTATAAGTATACATAAATACAAAACTCTTATTAAGTTAGCATTGAAAGAAAATTTTGTTCTTTTTGATAATAAGCTCTACTATCAGATTAAAGGACTGCCACAAGGAGAGCACCTAGTAATAGTTTGGCCAATATATACCTGCATTTTTACGAGAAAGAAAACATTTCTAATAGTTCTTGTTTAATGTATAGATGTATTGATAATTTAATAGTCTTTAATAAAGATTTAGACATAAAAACACAAATGAACTTTTATCCTGATTATTTGAAACTAATAAAGATTAATAACAATGAATTAAATGCAGAATTTCTCGATTAGGAAATAAAAATTTTAGATAGAAAAATTAATACTGATATTTATCATAAAAGAAATGCATTGAATTTTAAAATAAATAGATTTCCTTTTTGGGATTGTAATCTCAGCAAATCTATTTTCAAAAATTTAATAATAAACCATATTAATAGAAATAACAGTTTGGTTACAGATAACAATAATAGAATTAAGAACATTACACAATTTTTTAATAGTGCACTGTTGTATGGTTTCCCGAAAAAGTTTTTAAATGCTTATATAGATAGGAAATATTTAAGTTACTTAGAATAACTTTTTTAGGTATTTTCTATTATATTAGTCAATTTATTTCTATCATAAAAATGTATTTCTATAATGTATATGGATTTAAAATAATTTTCTATTTAATGCAGACATGACATGGCAGTTTTTTCTGGCATTGGAATGTTGTTGGTTTGTGTAGGCAGGTAACCTGGAAAGTTTAACACGTTTATTTACTAATTCCTTGTTAAAAATGATAGAAATTTTTCTTAGATGTTGAATTCTTTGTTTAAGTGCAATATTGGAAAATGTGCACTGTATTTTAATGTTTATTTTAAATACATGCTAGCTATTTTTATCTCATAGTGTTGCAAGAATTCAGGGTTAAGTACCCTACTTTCTTTCTTCTTATTTAGAGTTAATCACCCTTTCTGTTTTTTTTTTCAACAATTGGTTTCATGGATGTTTGCGCAATAAAATCAGATTTAACAGGGGAAGCTCGTCCAAAGCCGAGCTAATCAATTTAAATGTTGAAAACTCCATATCCTGGATTGTCTTTTTCAATTATATTTATAGTTTTAATTGTAACAGAGATTATGAGGTACCTAATGATTAACTCTGAATATGGTCGCAAAAGCCGAACATGCTGGAGGCCCGTGTGAATAAGTGGGTACAAAATGTGAGGCGGCAAGAAATTCATATACATCTAAAATACCCGGGAGTATAGGAGGTATAGACAAAATTTTAAAATTAGTTAGTTTTCCCGAACACCATTGCCTTTTTGTAATTCCTAGTTTCAAGCTGTAATTTCTAGTTTCTAATATCAAATTTGATGAGTTATCACTTGAGGAAATTCAAGTTTGGCAGCAGCCTAACCAAAATTTTAAGAAAAAAATTACCTACAATGCAATATGCAAAAAATTTGAAAGCGTTTCCATGCATCATAATTTTAAAATGACAGGAAAGCATGAGATTAAATGCTTGAAGAAAAGACGAAAATTATTTCAGCGCACCTCACACATAATAAAAACAAACAAAACTGAAATCAAATATCTGTTGCCACACTTTATAAAAACATTACTTTGAAGCAGGTGAGATAAAATATTTCAGAAATGCAATGAATACTAAAGTAAAAATTCTGCTTTGGAGTTAATTTCTCTAGAAAACAATTTATACAATCACAACCGTAACAATTTCAAATCGCGTGAATAAAAAATTTGCTGAAATAATGAGATGGTTTGAATTTTATTTACAACAATAAAAACATTGTTACAATTCATGTTTTAAAACATTTTGAAACATTAATTAAAATTGAACAAAATGTCACATGGACATAAGATTGGTGTCATTGAAAAGCTAATTTTTTTATCTTTAAGATGATGTAAAATTGTTCTTTTTTTTGAGACAATAAGATCCGAAGTTATTCCGGATATATATATATACCAAATAAGAAACAATCATAGCAGAAATGTAAAAGCAACATATACATCTTAAACATTCATAAAACAAAATATCAAGAAAAAAATCTGCGGTAAGAAAAAGCCGAAAGTTCTTGAAGAGAGAAAATAAACAAAAGTGGAATATAAATATAGAAGGGGAAGATAAAATAATATAGAAATATATAACACAAACGCAACGAATGCGCAAAAATGCTGCAATTCAAGAAGATTTGTGGGAAATATATCAATGTCATGAAAGTCGAAAAATGTTGAAATAAAATGGAGAGACTGTAGTAAATCGGTAAAAGCGTATAGATGCTCATTAGGGTAAGTAAAATCTATACGAACCGCTAAAAAATTAGTGAAATCATAATGTTTTCTGCGAACAGTGCTGGCATATAGCTAAAAACACTGTCCTTTACCCCGAACATTATGATAAACCAAGAATTTGAATGAAATACAAATAAAAGAAATGAATTTACGAACTTAAAACTGAGAGATGCAGCCAACGGGAGACGTGACAAAGGAAATAACTAAACGCGTCATGTAGGGACCGGATGTTTACGAAAATATCAAGTTACTTCTGAGGTTGGGGGAGTTTCGATGAAGATTAGGAAATCGATGGAAAAAAAGATGAAAGCTAACTACATTGAGGAAACGATGAAGATTAAAGAAATGATGAAAAAAGGAAAAGAGTGTATTTAAAAATTAATGTGTAATATAAAAAAATAAGGTGTATATAAAAATTAAGGAATGATGATAAAAAAAGAAAGGAGTGTATTTAAAAATTAAGGTGTATATAAAATTAATGAAAGATGAAAAAAAGGAAATGAGTGTAATTTAAAAAAAGTGTAACTAGTGTAATTAAAAATTAAGGTGGAAACGGTAAGTGTTAAATAATATTTGAATTTGAATTTGTTAATAAACGACTTAAAGATGCGTTTTCGAGGTAATCACATTAGACCTGTCTGGCTTGAGAGACCCTACCACGGTATTAGAACTGCGCCAGCATAGCTCTAATATGCAATCCTTTACTTACATCTTAAAGCCATTAATTAAAGGTTCGTAGAAGGAGGTAGGAATTTCATTACTATTAAGGTTATTTATAAGGTGCTGAATTTGTTTCTTGATTCAATTTTTATCGCTGCATGTTTTGTTAATTCTTATGAGTTGATTAATGATAGTGTTTTTGTAGATTTTAGAAGAGATATTTGAGTTCCAAAAAATATATCTATTGACATTGAATTTAAACTCGTTTCTTTTGTCATAGATATCTATTTTTAAAGTATTTTGACTATCAATAATTAAGTCCAGAAAAATAACTGGTTCTTGATAGCTATTGTTTTGTATTAATTTAAGTTCATTTGGATACAGAGTATTATTAGTTGTATTGAAATCTTTATGGTTAAAAATAATGAGATCATCAATGAATCTAAAGACTGAATTCGAATTAATAGCGATATTCCGTTCAAAAAAGTGTAGAAATAAATTGGCAAGAAGAGAAGAATAGCTGGTCCCTTGTGGGATGCCTTTAATTTGCTGAAAGATATTTTCCCCGTTGAAAATATAGTTATTGTAAATACAGTAATTTGTAAGATCTTTCCACAATGTTATTGGGATGTTAAGTAAGTTTTTTAGGTCGTAGAAATAGTTCATTAAGACTTCTTGTAATTTATCTAATGGGATGCTTGTGAAGAGGTCTTGAAAATCATAGGTTTCTATTGTATCTATTTTATTATTTTTAAGGAATTCGATAACTTTATTATTGTTTTTAATTATCCAGGTGAAATTTTCGTCTTCAATAAACTTGAGGATTATGTTGAGATATTTGGAGAAGATTATTCCAGGTTTATACATATAGGTGTTCGTACCGCAAGTAATGTATCTAAATTTAATAGGCTGTTTATGGAACTTAGGATAGATGACAATATACGGAAGGTTGTTATTTACATTGTGGCATCCATTTTTTTTTGTTTAAGGCTGAGATTTTTTTCTTAATAGTGATGATATTGGATTTACACTGTTTAAAGGTTTCTGAAGATTTTAGTTCCGTATCTAATAGTTCAAGATAAAATTTCTTGCAAATTAATGCGTAGTTCAAAATTTCGTTAAAACACATTCTAAAAAGTTTTCTCAATGACCTTGATAATTTTTGCCTAAAAGTTGCTCATAAATTTGACACACCTGTGCAATTTTTCACCGAATGGAAATGGAATATGTATTTCAACTTTAAACACTTCGTAAAAAACAAATACAGACTAATCAATGCAAGAAATGAAACCTACGAATTCCGTAGCATAAAGGAAAGCATCGAAACTCTGCAACAACATTTCATTATAACCCCTATTGACAAGGCAGCCGGCAACTACAAGATACCATGAACAAAAAATCAAGTTTAAGCATTTATATGTCAACAAGTAAAAGAACGCTTTTGTTATTAAAACTATTGAAATAGGCAATCCAAGTAAATGGAGTTTTCAACAATTAATATGGCAGCTTGGCTGTGGACAAGCTTTATCCAGGTTAAATTAATTTTGCTGTACAAACCATCCCTGTCACTATTGTTGAAAAAATAAACAGGAGACAATTTACCTAAAAAATGCAAAATTTAGAAAGAAAAGTCTTGTCTAACCCTAACAGCAATATATATATATATATATATATATATATATATAATAATATATATAGAGAGAGAGAGAGAGAGAGAGAGAGAGATTCATTTTAATAAATAAAGAATGCTCTTTTTTGTTTCTATGTTCATAATACATAACGAAATTTTCAAAATGGACCAATTTTACAGCATGAGTCAAACTGCCTCCATGTTTCCTTTAAGCAATTACAAAAGTATTATTTCCATTTCGTTTTCAAACTATTTTAACCCTCCTGGCGGCGGAAACGGCTTTTTTCGTTTTTTTAGGTTCAGTTCAAAAGCGCATAGTTCGTATTTATATGTATATTTGCATAAACAATCTTGAAAAAAGTATTCTATAGTTATCATAGATTAAATACAAAAAGATAGGTTAATTCGCATTAAAAGCTAATTTTTCTAACCTGAGAGCTGAAAGATCAAAATAATTGGGCGCTTGGAGGGTTAACTTTCAATAAATGTTTGAAAAAAACGAAGCTGTACTTGCCATCTTTGTGGTCCAGCATTAGTTGTAAGATATCCATACTCCGGACATCAGAATTCTTGCGTCTGGTAGCGATGGCTGTCTTCACACTGTCCACGATGAGAGTGGTCATCTGTCCTGCTGTCAAGTAATTGCTGATGAAGCTCATAACTGCCGCTACAAAAGGGAACATGATCGCATAATCCACGGCTCGATTGTAGGCAATTCGGAAGAAATCTCGCACCTGTAAGGAGTGAAAATTATAATTATTAAAAATTGTTCAAAAGCTAAACTGTTTCGAGCATAACTTGCGGATAACTGCACTAAGTCTAGGTAAGGTGAGTTAATGATAAAAACCTACATATATAAATTACTAGTTCATAGGAAACCTTATAGTAGCTAACACTGCTGATATATCCATTGAATTTATATATGCATGAAATGTTACAACAAATGATTTTTTTTTTATGTTGAGAACCCATAATGCAAATACTTAAATACATATTAGAGAGATCGCACATTAGAGATCTGACTCCATCGTGTTTCGTTATACAGTCGAACTGCGATATAGCGAACCCGGGGTATAACGAACCTTTTACACGGTCCCAACTGAAGCCCTATGTTAATAATGTATTTTCTTACGTTTACAACGAACAGCAAACGGTTACAGCGAACTGAAAATTTCTAAAACTTCAAACTTTTATTTGCCCGGACATTCTTTACTAATTGTGCTCAAGTCAACCCAACTTCTACAAGAGTTACCCTTTTTGCATGAAATACTCTGGTCCGAAGACCACATTCCTAGCCTATTGTACCTTTGTTAGAGTCGCTGCTAACCCCATAAGTGGGGCAAAGGAACAATAGGCAAGGCTCTTTACAGTTTCTATCTCCCCTCCTCCCACCGGTGGACACCTGGCCTGGTGTCAACCAGGGAAGGGGGGACTTTCTGGTCAGCTGGGGAAGTGAGTGGGGAAAATATCGTGGCATTAGTAAATGAAAAAAAAAACTCTATTGTAGATTCGTCTTCAGATATGGAGGAAGAACAAGACGAACCAGGGCATTCAATTGCAGATTCAAAAGCAGCTACAAAAGTTTTGAACAATTTTTTTGCCACAGGAAACATCTACGAACATGTTGTGGACCTGTTTAAAATAGTGGATAAACAAATTGACGAGTTGTATATAAAATCGAAAACTTTTCAACCAAAAATAACATCTTTTTTCAATGTAGTGGGATAAGCAAATAAGTAAAAAAAGATAAATGTTTAGTTTGTTTATTATTGAGTATATTATTTAATACTTTATTTGTTACTAAATACTAATGAAAATATTATGTTATTAAAATATTATATTATTATAGAAGTAGTATCTTAGCATGTTGGGACATTTTTTTTGCAAATACGGATACAGCGAACCTCGGTTAAAACGAACTTCTGAGTCCGTCCGTTGAGGGTTCGTTATAACGGGGTTTGACTGTATAAGATATGTTAAAATAAAAATGTTAACTTTTCAGTAGCAGCGTAATATCTAATCGTAGTGGGTTCATGCGCTTGCTAACAAAGCGCGGAGTGTTAGTACCCTACGATCCAGTACCTTACGACCCAGTACCCCACGACAAAACAAAGTTCATTTTGCAATGGAGACAAGATAAATAAAGCTAATTTTATTTTCTGACGAAAAAGAGAGACTATTCATCAACTGACAACAAAATGAACCTCGAAGAGAGTTACCCCGGAGTCCATTGAAAAACGATCGCTGCAACAGCTCCGATACTAAGGACGGAGTCCTAACGACCATCCCCGACCACAGCTCGGCCCTTCTCGCAGGAGGTACGTATAATCATCGGTGAGGAGTAACTCAACCCACATCACTCTTATGCCCACCAGGGAAGCGAGAACCCGCTTACTTATCGGGCTACTTCTCATTCATGTATTCGTGTTGCCAACCCCCACCGAGGGACAATAAAATTAAATTTTATAACATCTTGTATGAACCAGATCATCCTGTAAAGGGTTTCGGGGTCTTTGTACCTCTTCTCCCTACCCACGGGGCGTTGTATATATGTCCCAGTTCGTTTTGGCGTGTAGATTGTGTTTGTTTTCAGTTTATTTTATTTTTTTTGTTTTATTTATTTATTTTGCTTAGTATAAGAAGTAATTTCTTGGCTCTTACCCCAGACAGGCAATTGATTTTGTATTGTTTATATTTTGTGAATTTTTTGTATACTCAATTGTATGCTATGTAACATTACTTAAATCCAAGTCTGGCATTTTTATGTGCAAGTCTTGAATAACTCAATAAATGCTGTCTGGGAGGGACCAGGGTGTTTGTAGAGTTGGTTCTCTTTCCCTGGCAGTCCTTATAGTGTCTTACACCCTAACGGCTGCCGTGGGACACAAAGATGAAGATCTCTTACAGGGTAACCACATAACAGAGTGAAATAGTCTACGTTCAACGGTACTGCAACATATTGCTGAAGCCTAAGCAGGTCATCAAAAATAAGTGCAGAGGCCGGCTCTTACAAGGCTTAGTGCTGCTCCAGGATAGTGATAGATCACGTCAATAAGATTCCCGACCTGAAAACAAAAGTTCGATGGGAAGTTCTCAAGCATCGTCCGTACTGGCCTTATTTCTCCCCATGTTACTCCCACATCTTCGTCCCACTAAAAATTCACTGAAAGATCACCTGTTCAACCGTGACAAGGAAATGTAGGACACCGTGAAAACTGAATTCGTCAGAAATTCAGAAGTTTCTATACTGACGTTATCTACTCTCTTTCTACAAGCAACAAAGATAATAGAAATTATGTGCAGCCGCTATGATACGCGTAAACGGTAATCAAAATATTTTTTAGATACAACCGTCTTTAGTCTCCTTCCTTCTGGGCACTCCTTAAGCCGGTTATTCACGAACACTCTACGCCACACAAATCAATCAGAATGCTCCCGCCAAAACCTAGGGTAAATGTGGAAACAGGTCAGTTTTGGCGTGGCATGGAGTTGAAAATTGAATATCCAGATATTCCCATCACTTCATGACCTTTGTAATGTGCGCTGGCCGGACGGTGAATGTAGGTGCGGATGGAGGGCTAGGGGAACGTGGAGGGAGCTTGCGGTGTATCTACTAACGCCCTGTTCCCATGGTCAGTGGTTCGTTGATCCACGTCCGTCGTTGCGTTCGGAATACGACCGATCGCATCGTTCCGACGATGCATACGCAATCTACAACAACTCGTAGGAACTGTAAAGCCTTGTTCCGACGGCACGTGGTTGGCAAACCTCGAGTCGCATCGCTCGAGATTCGTACTTGTGGTCTGTGGAATTTCGGCGTGCTTGGCAAATCTTTCGGAAGCGTTTGAGTGAACGGATGCACTGACGCTGTCTGTCAACTCCCCCTCCTTTGACGTGAGAGCTATTTACTGCTATAACGCAGGAAACAACAGATGCACTTACAATCCCACGAGTCACATCTATTCTCCCTGTTCCGACAGTGGGAAATAACGGGAACCGCGGATGAATCTCGTGGATAGACAGGCCTTAGGAACGTAGCTGAATGAGGTCTTTGTCCGTCGACTCACTTCCTTTGATGTCCGACACTTATCCGGAATGTCCGAGCCACTCCACAAACCCTCGAGCAACAACGATTCTTCGTGGTCCAACGACGGAAGACAAGGCATACTTCGAGCAAGGCACGCCGAACCATTGACAATGGGAACAGGGCTTAAGGCGTTCACTAAAGGGTTTGGAGTGAAGAAGGCGTGGTGTGGCCGTCAGTGTCCCTACTAAATAGATAGGCTAAAATGGAATGGCGGGTGTTGCCAGTATCCCATTTGCGTGCCCGGAGTGATCGTGAATCTTAAAAGAGGTACTCTCGTCCTGCCTTAACATCCGGGGACATTGATTGACAGTCCCTGCAATAGCTCGAGTATTGAGGCCGGAGTCCTGGTAACCATCACCTGCCACTGCCCGATCCCTCCCATAAGAGGTACTTACTATCACTTGATGGGTGACTAGACCCCCATCATTATTGTACCACCAGGAGAGGCGAGAACCCGCTAACTTATCCTGCGGCTTCTGATCCAAGTACTCGTGGTGCCCCCCCAGGGGAGGAGTGATCGTGAAGACCGATCTTATAGACTATTGGCGTCTAATCAGCTATGATTGTATCAGAAGATCGAGAATGTTAATGTGGCAGTGTAATGTGACGAATGTGGCAGTCTGGCTGACTAGAAAGCTTGAAGTTCATAGCGGGCAATTTAGTAAAAATCTGAAAAGTTACTTTATTTTATCAAAGCTCATTTTTATAGGATACTTTGGGAAAATACTTTTGTTCTTGTTATAACACGTCATGTCAGGCTAGTTCCTATTGATAATTTATAACATTTTTGCATGCTTTTATCAAAGTTGTTTTTGATATATTTTAACTATACCTTTTCCAAGGAATTCGCATATTTTTACAGATAATAATACAGTCGCTTAAATTGTTACTGGCCAAGTTGAAATTTGCCATTTTAAAGGTATTTAGCGTCTTTATTGAGGTAGAATGTGGATCGATACCAGCTGTGTAAAATCACAACGTGCCATCGGCCAACTTTGAGCGTTTGGTTTTCGTTCACGGCAGTTAAATCAAATTAGTATTTATAAGGTATGCCCAAATGAAAAGGAGACCTTAGCTGTATCGGCGTTGTATCAAATCCCAGTGAGTTAATGTACTAGCCGATAGATAGCGTGATGGTATTCCCACTTGAACCAGAGTAGTTAACGGCTTCGCATCAATATCCTCATTTCTGGAGAGTTGTTTTCTCAATTCGTTGTATGATTAATTCCTCCAGATCAGCACAAAGAGCAGTTATCCAATTTCTTCGTGCAGAAGGGGAGCATGCTTCACAAATTTACCGCAGGATGAAAGAAGTGTAAGGAGAGAAGTGTCTCACACGGTGCATCATATTCCGGCGGTGTCAACGTTATGAGGCGGGAGGCGTAAATATCAAGGACTTGCCACGCCCTGCGCAGGCGCACGTTGTGACCAACAGTGCCACGATATCGGCTGTGGATGAGCTCATACGGCAGAATCGTCGGATCACCACACATGAAATTTCTGTTGAACTGTCAATAAGCAAAGGAACTGTGCATCACATAATCCACAAGAAGCTTGGTTATGGCAAAGTTTGTGCACAGTGGGTGCCCAAGCATCTGTCAGAGAATCAGAAGACTGCGAGATGGGAACTGAATCCGTCAACAACCCAGGAGTTTCTATGCCATCCAATCCCTTCCTACGCGCTGGGATCAATGTATCAATGTCAATTATTTATAGTTGTACTGTTCCACATGAACTGTAATTAAAATATTGTTATTAAAATTTCTTTACATATAACTGTAGTCTCCTTTTTCATTTGGGCACACCTTATATTATTAGAGAATTTTATGTTAATCTAGGGTGATCTCTGAAAAATTTTTGTGCACATTATATCTCAATAAATATGAAGTATGAGTTTGGTAGTAATCATAGAGACAGATATGTGAGTTAATACAAGAATCACGAGGGACGCGTAGAATAAATATTATGATATCGAACACTTCCTTCTAGTATTAATTGTACCACAGGATATTAAGTGGGATATTATAGAAGCTTCACAACTTTGATGAGGCAAGATCGAAAGCTTGATTCTGAAGATTTTCCACCAGCATTACCAGAGATTTCGCCAATGGGTGTTCTTACTGCTTCAACTTCGATGTCCACATTTATCTTCAAATAATAATTCACACATAATTACAAATGCGATATAAGTGTCACAATAGAACTGTTGATAAGAAATAATATTGAAGGACTGCAAGCTAGCATCAGTATTGCCAAGAAATACTAAAGAAAGTATTTAGTGTGTGTCATGCCACTAACCTCCACGTTGCTGTTCCGACCCTCAGCCAAAAGAAGTGAAGTGAACTGTGGGAGAAAAGTTTGCGCGGGAGCAGAGTGGTAGACGCCATTAATGGTATTGGGTCTCTGCACAGAGTGTGCACGTTCTTGTAGGAGTTCTCGAGGTGAACTCCGAGTTAGTAATTATGAGTAATCTTAAACGCTAATCGTAACTGTATATATGTATCCCATATAGAAATTTTAGTTTGCAGCAAATTTGCAAGCTTACAACAAATTTGACATGACAAGAGTGCAAGCGTGAAACAAGTTTGCAGCAAGTTAACGCAAGCTTTGAAGTCACCATGGTACGAATTTGCAGCAAGCTTGCCGCGTCAAACTCATTGCAAATTATAGCAAAAACAGAGTACGAACACAAACAGGGATAGAACCAGTTCTACCAGTTTCGTAGCAGACATGCTAACCATTCGGCCAGTTAAACTCTGAAGAGGAGAAGATAGATTTCGCTTATACATCGTTCGATTCGATTCCTATACGATTTATTTTAAACTATTTTCTTGGTTTCATTAATTTTTGAGTTGAGAATATGATTTGAAGTCAAAGAGAGAGCGATTTTCGCTAATAACTACGTTTTACTAGTAGAATAAATTAGGAAATTAAAGTTCAAAAGTAATTACTTTAAAATGGGACAAAATATATAAGTTATTATTTTTCAAAACATTGATTGTTTTTCGGTTTAATTTTGTTTATAAACGTTAAAATTTCAACATTAAGAAAAAGGCGATATAGTTTTCTTTAAAGTGCGAGTGTTATGTTTAGTAAAAAGATGGAAAATGTTTCAATTTTTTTTTTATAAAAAAGATAGTTGTTTTACAAATTATCATTGATTTATTGAATTAATAAAAAGAAGGACGGTCTAGGAGATGCTATTAAAACCGGATGTTTTTTTTAAAACAAAGACAAAGATAATTATCTCTTTATGCTATTTTTGCATCAAGCTTGTTTTGCAAATTTGCAGCAAATTGTCATTGCAAAGGAGGTGGCGCTATTTGTCACGGTGAACTTGCAGAGGACTTGCAATGCAAGGAAGGTGGCGCTAGTTGTCACGGCGAATTTGCTACAAGTTTGATGCGTCAAATTTGCTATGACAAAGTAATATCAAGTCAAAATCAAACTTGCTGCAAACTTACGTGCTATCTGGGATATAGTTCCTATAATCGTATATAGTAGAATTAACAAACTAGTGTAAGAAAAAAGTGAATTTGTTGAAAGCTGGAGTACACAGTTATTACAGTGAGTTTATTATAACTCTTAAAATAAAACTCTTAACTCACTGTTTTAAGGAAAATGTCTTGAGGGTTTTCTTGACAGTGTGTTTTCATCGCAAGAGCGCAGTCAGCTATGACATCTAATGTAAGGCCTTGGAAGAGCTGGTACATGTCGAACATTTCATTTTTGTCTGCATGCTTGTCAACAACACTGACGGTGACGTCAACCTGCAAAAAAGTTAGGAAAGGAAGCGTCAATAAGACTCTAATTTGGGGATAATACGATGTGCCCCAAATTAGAGTCTTACTAATTACTTAATTCCTTTTGAGGTTTGGAAGGTTATAATTAAAAAATATTTAAAAAACACGCTTTTCATAATGTGATAAAAAGTAGAAAATAATTTTTTTTATCAGAAATATAGCTGAAATACTGATAGAAATACTCTTAAGCAAATTGTGTATGTGAAATTTTAATCTTATTTATAGCTAATTTTTGATTTTCAACGATTGTTAAGGGATTTTCCTTCTTATGATATCCATTTTCCATTTATCCATTTATTTCTTTACTTCTCTGAGGACGGCCGCACGCTTAACTCTACGAGTAAATGGTAAACCCGTGTGACAGATATCCTCAAAGAGTTAATGTATTGGTTACAGCATCTCACGCTTTTACGGTTTTCTTTTGACTTCCAGAGTTTTGATTTAAAACTTTTTTACTTTTTACTGCAATGTTTAAATTTTTTTTATTTTTATTAGTTTTGTCCTAGAGATGAGAATCTTTTTTAAATCTAATAACCAGGTAAAAAAATCGGATTGGAAGATAGGCTCGATTTTAGGTTCCATTAGATTAAAATTTACTAGTTATGAAGCTTTGAATTTCATCATCTTAGGCCAATCAACGACAACCGTTCCTCGAGGCGTCTGTTGATTTCGCGGATTACTGAAAGAGTATTTATGTAAATGGATTGATGGATTGATTTCCGGTAAAAATAATAGTAATAAAAAAAATGTGCTCACAAACACAGTTTGTTTTTTTATAAAAAACCCCCCCGAAAACTTGTTATTTCAAAAACCGGTTATTTTGAGCGGTTATAACCGCCAGGTTAAACCCGGGGTGAAAAAAACCTGAATATCGAAAACCGGTTATTGTTGCAATAACCGCCATCCCTATTTTGTGCTCGTGATAGCACAAATTAACTATACCCTTCCCAAACACAGAAGGGAATAGTGAAATGCTCTGTAGTTAACGCATTCAGAAATAATCACTACACAATTATAAAAATGAAAAATTTGTTGTACAAAGGATTTAGCGTATAAAATTTTGGAATTATCGCATACTTTTTTGCTCACTATGTGAGACATCAGCTTGATCCTTCCAAAGCTGAAGTTAACACATTTAGAAATAATCACTACACAATAATAAAAATGAAAAATTTGTTGTACAATGGATATAGCGTACAAAATTTTGAAGTATCGCATACTTTTTTGCTCACTATGTGAGTTATCAGCTTGATCTTTCCAGAGTTGAAGTTAACACATTCAGAAATAATCACTACACAATCATATAAATAAAACATTTGTTGTACAATGGATTTAATGTGTAAAATTTTGGAAGTATCGCATACTTTTTTGCTCACTATGTGAGTCATCAGCCTGATCTTTCCAGAGCTGAAGGTCGGGGTCAGAAGAGATCGCACTTCTTTCCAACGCTTGTCTTTCAGGGCGAGTAACGTCTTGTTCAGGGGCGCCACATCCAGGAACAAGGAGGGGCGGTTGATGAACACGTTAGAATCCTTGATGAACACCTGGGGAGGTGAATAAAACAGTCTTCATATTGTTTGCATGTGGGTCAGTTTCAACCATTTCACTGTTCGCATATTGTCCTATGTGCATCAAATGATCGAACCTCCCGGAGACAGACCCGAATTTTGACTGTTTATCCCGTATTAAAAAAAGTGTCCCAGATAGTTTCCAATTTACTTATAAATAAAAAATTCATATTTGAAAATATGAACGACATTTAGTTTCTTTAGATAACTAGGTAACATTAAAAATGAATTTAAAAGGGAAATCTACTTCTTAATGAGACAATTTAGCATGACAGACAGCAACAAAAAATATGTTTTCGACTTTTCTTTTTTTCATTTTGAAAATTGTTTAATAATGAACTATTATATTGTTTCTTAATCTTAGTTTTATTTCTTTGCTAATTATTATTAGTGGGGGCTTTTGTCCCCTCCTCCTCACAATAGAAAGCGGCATAGATTGCATATCCGGTTTCTAGACAGTTCCAGTCTGAAGTTCAGAATATCTCGCTACTTTCAGTTAAGATATTAGCAAACGTTATAATACTATTCTAAAATAATATGTAATCCATAAACACCTAAAGTGTTCGAAAGACCTTTTAACGAATCAAATCAACAAAGCATTTTTTAAACTGAAATTGTAGAGAGCACAAAATAGTCAAACGATTAAATGGACGAAGTTATGCAATCAAGAACCAACTGCTACTTTATGAATTTTTGCCTAGATCAGGGGTTCCCAAACTTTTTCCCCCGCGTACCCCTTGATCATTCTTTTTGTTTTCGCGTACCCCCTACTATCATATCCACTCCACCTTACACACCAACCATCCGTCTTTGCAAAGAACTTTTTATCAATAATGTTAAGGTTTGATAAAGTTAACTTTGACATGAAATGA
>BGPR01014728.1:0-10798 GCA_013235015.1 Araneus ventricosus
ACAAAATGCAAGAAATTAAGATGAACACTGGTTTAAAGACTAAACCAAATAACTGAAGTAAACTGTGGCAACCATTTTTTGTAGTAGATAAATAGTTTGACATCGAACACATTAAAGGCTGGGTGCTTTAGTTTACCTTCTCACCTTTTGAGACGCATCCCACATATCTATACCTTCAAGTGCTAGATCCCTGCATCTAAACCGCCTGCCAAAACTGAGTTAAAGTGGTATTGATTGGTTTTATTGTTAACTGAAAGCATATCATACAATGGAAAGTTTAGCCATTAAGGGTGTTGTTGGGAAAACAATTAAAAACACCATATCCAAAGGTATGTGAAATAAACTAAATAGACTAAAATATGTCAAGCCAGATCCATGAGTTGACTGACAATGCGTTAGAATCTCATCTCGGAACATGCCATCGAACCTATCAGCAAGCCTTTCATCCAGACCAGTAGCCCTAATCTGTTACAAAAGCATTTAGTCTGAACCCTACCATCTGTGGAAAGGTGGTGGCATCTGACAGCCTAATTTCCTCCTAGTCCTTATAGGTTTGACTTGGTCTTTTGATATATTTAAATGTGCATTACTCTTCCCACTTTCTCTGCCTCTAAACTTAAGAAAGAACTCCAAAAGTTACTGAAAGGTAGTTTCTTTTATAATTGAAATACCGACAAAATAAATAGTTAACCCACCATTCTTGGCTTGCACTATCAACTATCAGTCGCAGAAGTGCATGAATCCTGGAGGCCTGCAAATGCCTATTTGAAAACCACTGCTGTCTCATCCAGCCTCAAATCTAGTTGACCCAAGCTATTTTTTAAACACATTTATAAATAATACAAAAATTAAAGGACAGCCTAAATATTAAATAGTGTAATAGTTACATGCTATTTTCCGTAAAATAGGCTCTCAATTTGTTTAACAGAATAAATGTGCTCTAAACTTCCTTTAATGTGAAGAAATATCAAAATCAATAAACTTTCAAATTATTCTGGGATGTATATTATTATTACTTCAGACAACCAAACCAGTCTTAAATTGAAACTAAACGAAATATAATTCCACATGCTGTCAAAAGCCTTTTAATTGGTGGCGTTAAGTCAAAAACCTTTATGCAGTCAAAGTTAGTTATATGTTAAAACCTTAATATAGCAGCCAACCTTTTAGAATTTCTAATTAAAAAAAATTATCCCTACATATGGATGAATAAGAATTTGCCTGAATTTATTCACAGCTTATAAAAACATGTTTGTAATAACGTGAAATATTGAGGCAAAATAATTTTTGTTTTAATATCACTTAAATTCCCTTTTAAATTATTATAAACCTCGTGCTTTCCATCCTTGTGATTCGCACCATAATCCTCTTAAGTACTTTAAATTCTTTCCCGTAAAAGCACTTGTTGACTTAAGGAACTGCTAGGCAGGAAGAATTCCCCGATTCAAGGAAATTTACAGGAAATAATATGTAAACAATAATTATTTTCTTAATATGTTACTTATTGCTGAAATAATGTTTCAGTTTATATTCCCATTCCACATATTCTTTTATCAGAAAAATCACACATTCCATTAGGTGCATTTAAGGTACAATCTTTGCGGGTTTTTTGCTGTTTTTAGGATTACTGTAAAAGGAATTAAAAGTTTAACTTTAAATTTTTTTTGTATTAGTCTTGAAATCAGTGGTTAGATGGCTTTTAGCTACATTTGAGTTATTTATTCATTCAAAATTTAGCTTAAAGTATGCATTAAAAGGGATGAAATATTAAGGACCTTATTATTTATTATCGTCGTAAACAAGACTAAATAATAATTTCCTTAAGATAATAATAAGATAATTACGTAAAAGAGAATGAAACGTAGGATTTGCAACTTTTAAAGATATTTCTACTTTATTCACCTTGAAAGAAAAATCTCAAAGCGTTTTAGAATAAAGCTCTTTTATAAGCAGGTAAACTAACGACTGAAAAGTTTCTTTTCATATGAGAAAGACTAGATTATTCTACATCTTTTCAATTTTATTATTAAGCAAATTATTGCTATTTAGTATATTGCGTATAAAAAGTACATAATGCCTGAAATCTAAAACGAGAAAACCAAAACACAAATTTTCAGAAATAGAAAATTTCACTATTTGATGAATTCCTACTAAATTTCAACCATGGGAATAAAGATATCAAGAAGTGCAAATTCAAAACTAAAATTTATATACACTTCAATACAGTGCAGTATAAATTAAACAACCATATAAAAGTTTCGCAAACATTTACTATTTATATTTATTTCTTCCTTTTACATATATCATAAGTAGGGAAAATCAGTTAATTTTATAATTTGCTATCATTTGATAATTCAGCATCCGTTCCTTTAAATTTTTAGCTTTATTTATTTTAAACAAGATATACCTATGTAAAGAGAAATGACGTTATTTTTTTAATACATTGCTACTTTCTGAACGTAGAAATTCTGAGATATTTTAATTCACACAACAGTTAGCGGATCGGAATAATAGTACAGAAGAATAATCTTTCGCTCGAAAATTAGATATCAGATCATATAAACTTATATCAAATACAATATATATATAAGCAAGAATATATGTATATATATATTTCTAAATTACTCTTTTATTTACGGCTGAAAATTATTTTTAATAAACCAACACAAGTTCTTTAGCTTAAAAATTTTGTTAATGAAGCCTTCTATAACATCAGTGCATAAATTGAGTAAAATTTATTTAAATGCTTAACCCTATGAGCCCTAATCCGCCTCAAACCGCCCTTTCGACAGAAGCCGGACTCAGGCGGTTTCGGGAGCCTGGGTGATTTTTTAGGAAAAATGTCGTTCCTTTCTTTTTGACAATTGATCGGGAAACCATAGTTTTCGACCTCCTGGACGATTCCATTCTGTTTTTGTGAGTGAAAATTCACTCCAGGTTTTGAGGCAATGGAATTCCCGCTCTAGCCTTGTTCAGAGAGTTAAGGTATTTCAATATGGATAATATAAAAAAGCAACATTGTATTTTTTGCATTTAAAAAGGATATAAAAATGTGTGAAAACGTGGTAATATATTTATTAAAATGCGTAGGCAGCAAACAAATCTTATGTCATGCTTATACACTTTGGTTATCTAGGAAAAGAATAAAAGAAATATTTGTTTAAGGGACTGAAAATTATATTTTATTTCATTTCCAGAAATAAATGTTTAAAAATCAGATTTGAAAATTTCACTTTTCATAGTGCATTAAAAAGTGTGTGTGTGGGGGGTGTTTGAAATGCTTTCAGATATTCATTTTTTGGATAATAATTCATTATTATAAATTCTATTGAATCTTGAAATGATTTTTGTCACACATTCACAATAACCATGTTAATGTTCATTATCGTACAATATCTTTGTGTTACTTGTTATGGAAATAAAATTAATTTTATCTAATCTATGAACTGATAATAAAGTGTTGAAAATAGTAAAATAGTATTTTGTCATTGCGAACACACAAGAGGGCAAAATTTCGAATCTCAATCAATTACACTCTCTTTGAAGCGTTTGTACACTCTGTTTGATTATATTTCAAATTCAAATATAGCAGATAAGGAAATTTCAGAAATTCTATTCAGTAGTTAGGATTTCTATTGCTACAAATTATTAAATATTCACTTTTATTCACTTAAGAATGCTTTTCACTTTTATTTATACAGGGTACCCACTAAAGTCCCTTATCACCATTTTAACTACCGAATGGCTGCATCTGTCTTCATAAGAGTGTAGGAATGGTCATGTGACTATCCGCTGCTGGATAAAACCACTTTCAGCGCCACCTGGTGGAAAACGGTGGCGTTAGCTTTATTATCTCTAAAACGGTACGAGATAGAGGAAAAAAGTGAATTTCAAAGTTGTAGAGCATCATCGATTTAGTATAAAAAGACACCTTATCTTCATGAATGCTAAAAACAGAACATTTAAAATGCACATTTGTTTGTTTGCGGCTTCCGAAACTGTGACGTCAAGAAACTTGAAAGAAAGGAGAGAAGATTACGAAAAACGAGCCCCAACGTGACAAAGTGGTATCGCTTGTAATTTAAAATCAATCTTGTGATAACTAGTTGTTTTTTTTTCTTTCTGATAATATTTTGTCACGTGTCAGTGTAGGAAATCGCGAACAAACAAATACGTGTTTTAAGCGCTCTGTTATAAGCATTTACGTCCGCAAGGTGTCTTTTTGTACTAAATCGATGATGCTCTACAACTTTGAAATTCATTTTGTTCCTCTATCTCGTACCGCCTTAGAGATAATAACGCTAACTCCACCGTTTTCCAACAGGTGGCGCTGTAAATGGTTTCATCCAGTAGCACATAGTCACTCTACCATACCTAGACACCACTCTTATGAAGATATTTGCAGCCATTCGGTAGTTAAAAGGGTGATAACGGACTTTAGTGGGTACCCTGTATAGACGAATTATTCTGCTCAAGCACTAACCACTACATTCTTCAGAATGCTTGGATTGCAGTATCTTATAATGCAAGAACCAAATTATATCACTAGTTATTAATCTCCAAAATGATTCTGATATGTTTTACAGTTAATTTTTTTTATTTAAGAGAAATTGACATAATGAAGTACGACCCAGTTTTGCTTGTTCGTCATCTGACCCAGGTTCAATATTACGAGATCCGTCCCAAAATAGCCCTTGTGTTCCTTTAAAACATGACGTTATTATAACTAAACTAAACTAAATCAGTTTTGCTTGTAAATCACCTGTAGAGTATCAGTAAATGCTGACACACAGTTGCGTTTTTCAATGCTTTGAAACTTGTTAAATCCAAAAGATAGTTATAAAATGAGTTGAAAAGCTTCTGAATGTTATGGTGGCATAAGCCAAATATCAAGGCGTCCGGAATATTCTTTTATATTCATGATCATGTAAGGATAAGGTCTCTATCCAGGAACCGATTATTTGCAAGAAACCTCTTCAGTACGTTCCTCTCTGATAATTTATACTTACATTAATAATTCTATGATTATACTAAAGATGAAACAATGGCATATTTTTGGGTAAACACATCTCGATAGAAGTTTTTTTCGACATCCTCCAAGCTTTCCTTCACTGTAATCTAATCACACAAACTTTGTTGCTAATATACTTCCTGAATACAGTATGTTCAAAATCATTTCAAAATGTATAAGACATCCAAGTCTATAGTAAAGGAAGTTAGATTTCTTGTATTTTCACGCATTCGTTCGCAACGAAGTTGAATTTTAGATGGAACTATCTGTCCGAACCGGTTTAAATAATAAAATATTACTTTTAGAACACCGTATTACTCAGTTAGTCTAAATTTTACTATGGCTAATTTCAATTTAGCGGATGGATGAGAGTTCATTTTGTTCAATTATATCTAGCGGTTTCTTCTTTTTTTTTATTTTCTAAAAAAGATAAAAATAGTTGCTTGCATAGCACATAATCAAAAATACTTTTGTTTAGTGCAATCAATTATCATTTCTTCCTAAAACTATTACAAATTTAATAATTAACATTTTGCTTTTTGTCTTGATTAGACTTAACAAATATTAAAATATCTAAACCATAAATGAAGCATTATGACTTATTAAACTCCAACAGCCATTGCCTTATGCGGAATAAAGAATATTCAATATTGGTTTGCTCTTTCTTAAAATTTATATGAAAATAATATTTAAAAGTTGATAATCATCGATTGGATTTACATTTTTCGGTTTAGTTACCTATTTTAAGTTGCGGATGTTCTTACGTTGAATTTCTTATTCAAGGTTTTTGCTCTATTATTATTCTGTAATATGGCCTGTTAGGAATGTTTGTGTTGTTTTCAGACTTGATACCATTGATTCGCAATAACATACCGTTAAGCAGAAGAATTTATTTTGAGAAAAATGTTTTACCACAGCTACGTAATATCTGGATTTGTCGATTTAAGAAATCAAATTTTAACATAGTATTTGATTTCAATATAGTTAGTTCACTTTTATTCAACTGGAAAGGGAATTATTTTCGAGATGAATTCGGCAAAAAGACTTATAGTATTAATTTGGAATCAATCTGGTTACATATACAATAGGATAAAAATATTTTTACTGTAATTGAGAAGCCTACCTTTAATTTTATGTGACTCATTTTGGCATATTACATTTTCTAATTTTTTATAATAGAATGCGTTTATCAAAATTTAATGTAATTTCTTTTTATTAATTTTTATTTAATGAAATATTTAGATACTTTTAACATATAATTTCTGTGACAAATTATTTAGAATAACTAGTGTGAGTGGTCTCACAGACTGCTTTTTAATAAACGCATAAAATATATGCTTTTATGTATGTTTCAGGAATGTTATGGATAAGTTATGCATATTTATGCAATTATATTTCATTTAAATCAATTTTTTAAAACATGAATAATCTAATTTTATGCAACTTAAATCATATGAAGGAGTGAATATTTTCTTCATTTTAAGGAAGGAACCTGTTCATTAAACATTCACGAAAATATATGCCTTCAGAAAGCATTACTGGCAATTGTACCACAGTTTTAGAACAATGAATGTAATTATATGGATTAAGATATATTTCTTCTACAAGGATAAATCATAAGATAGAAAACAGTGGAAAGACATTTTCTGGAGTACTGAAGCCACGCTGACTCCTTTCATTTCATACATTTCTAAGTCGTTTTCCTCTTCTTACTGGGTGGGCATAGTCTGCATGTTTTAATTTTTTCTAATTTTTCCTCTTGATTTTAAAAATTATTTTTCTCACTTTCATTCTGGCCATTAGTAAACATCAATCCATGCTTATATTAATCAGAAAATTTCATTCTGCATTCGTTAATTTTAACATTAGTCCATTGCACGACTAAGTTGATCACACTTTCATCAGAAAGTAAATCCAAGAATCTTGGGGTTCTGCTTTAGAACCTATTTTTGCAAGATGTTTCAGACCAAGAAGCCGGAGAATAACATTGTTATTTGGCGCACGTGCAGCCCGATTTGGTTCTCTTTTATACACCACTTGAAATAATTTTTTTAAAAAAATTATCATCTTCTTCACAATCATTCGAAAACTCCTCATGTTTATCCCCAGGAAGCTCAGATTCTGTTTTGCGTTCGCTCTCAAAATACGATACAACTGTCCAGAATCATAGTATTCTAAATAAAAAAATATTAACAAGATCTTCAAATTATTTTTTCGTGAGGTATACGGAACGTTTCTTGTAAAATTTGAAGTAATGTTTATCCATTTTGCGGAAAACGAGCATGCGATAAATAGTGTCTATCCTTGACAAAAACTGGTAGGCATCTGTTGTGAGCTGTCTCCCAGACTACTTAAAAAGGTTTGACCTTGGCTGACTGATTTAAGAAGGTAATAGAAAGGGTAATGATCATTTTTAATTTTTAAGAGTGAAAACGACGATTAGAAAATGTTGTGCGGTCTGACATACCGCACACAGCAGTTGAAGGTTAAACCATACATACATCTCTAAATATACAAAATTGAATTTAATTTTCTTTCCTGTTTTGTTCTCTTCGATATTTTTCTCGAATCTTTCCTTTCACTTAAATAAATTTTAAATAAAGTTTTATGAAAATTTCAACTGAGTAATAAATTAATAAGAATAAGCAATGAAAGAGTTTGTATCAATAATTAGCTTTAAATGTTCAAGCGTTTGAAATATTCAAAAAATTTTAATTATGTGCTAAACCAAGTTTATCAGAAAATTATTTTTTGTAAAAAAATCCTTAAGATATTTGCACTAAGATTTTTCAGATTTTAAAGAAGTTAAAAGAAATCTTTAAGCTATATGAGCGAAGAATTTTAGAATTTCAATACTTAATCTGTTTAAAGATTATAAAATCTAAGACGCATTTGTGGTTAAGTTTTGAGTCAAGAATAATTTTTGTTTTAATGTCATTTAAATTCTCTTTTAATTATTTTGAAACTTTCCTTTCGAACCTTGTGATTTGTCCCTTAATCCTCTTTTGTACTTTAAATTCTTTACGATGCAGTACTTTTAGAGTAATCCTTTGTTAAGACATCTGTGAATTTTAGAGGTTTTAGAGCAGCAATGGTTTTCGGATTCTTGACAACTTTTATGAAAACAGTTTGTTATAGTCCATATTTTTCTAAAATATTACTAAGATATGACTCGATTATTCAAGAGCATATATATATAATGCAACATTATTATGTTTATTTTTCGTTTAACATAATTGCAAGAATCCATACAAAGTTTTAAAATATATTAATATTAAATAAAGGATTTTTATGCCTAATGTTTGAAATTAATTTGATTCCTAAACCTTCTTTTTTACTTCTAAACTATTGAATTTTTAAGTTATAGTTAAAAACTAAATTTTGTACTCGTCATTGATAATGGAAATAAAAATATGTTTGGTGCATTTTACTTTTGTTTAATTCCGTACATTCTTTAAACCTCCGAAGTAAGGAGGATATTACAGCCAATTTAATTTAAGATAAATTTCCTTATAATTAGCTTTTTAGACTAAACATTCAGATCTTAAATTCAAATAAACCCTTATTTCATATATTGAAGTTTATTAGTATGCACTTCCGATGAAATTCTATCATTATTACAGCCTGATACGATGCATTTACATTTTAATAAAATTCCCTGTTAAAACAAAGTATCATTTTGAGAATGATAAAGCTTCTTCCCTGTATCTTTCCTCTTATGGAGATAATAGAAACAAGAGAACTTACTAGAATACTAGATGTCGCATCGTGTAATTTAGAAAATAGTTTTAAAACTTCTGAATGTCTGGAATGTTCCGAGTCTGTAACATTATTAATATCAGTGAAACAATAATATGCATGATACAAATTGAGCATCAAAACTTGTATTTATCTGGCGAAAAGTTTGTTTGCAAAATATCAAAATTTCTCTAAACCAGTTCAAATTCTCCAGGAGCATTCATTGAAGACAATAAGCTTGTAAACTAATTAGCGCGAGTCTTAAACATGAGCAGTGACACTGTGAGATTAACATCATCACACCTTCGACTTCTGCTTAGCATATAAATTCCTCCGTGGTTTGCATGGAATTTCAGGTTTTGCATGATAATGCCTTAAAATTTAGCAGAAAGGCTTAGGCTAGATTTTCGAATTCAATTTGTTTAGAAGATTGTAAATTCAGCGCTCGTAGATATTGAATGAAATTGAACTTCGTTTCCTGGTAGTGTGAGTGAATAAATGATGGCTGACGAGAACTGTCTACTGTTCGATATATTTTGATGTGAAAATAGAATTTGATCAAGCACCTGAAGGAACATTTATATCTTTATTAGGTTTCATTATTTTAAGATATTAGTTTTTGTTTGAAATAAATTGCATTTAATAAGGAAAGAAATAAATTACCAACTGAGTAAAATAATGTTACTGTTTCTTTGTTGTTTTTAATAAGAAGCAATGTAGAACTGTAAATTTTTACAGGTTTTTCACCAACATAGGAATTACAGATTATGATACATGCAACTACATTTAAGACTTCTTAATGTTTTACAGTTTCTTAATAAGAAAAATCTGTAATTTCATTCTTGTCTTATGAATTAAGAGGAAATATTGTTTTAAATGTAGCTATAATGCTATTACTGGATAATTCCGTGGTTTTATAATTATTCTTACTATAATTAAATTTATTTATTGAAAAAGATGTACCTTATACATAAATTTGTACAAGAAATGTTGTTGGTTAAATAGGTCTGGAAACACTAAACTCCCAGATTTTATAACCAAAATCTAAAAAAAAATTATATGTATTCAGATCATAATAACTGTAAGTAGGATTTTTATACGTATTTTTCCGTTTCTCACACTGAATTCAAAAGCCTATAATTCATATTTATGTGCATAATTTATTAAACTACCAGGAATAAAATATTTTTAAAATTTATGAGATTAAAATCACATTAAAAGCAAATTCTTTCGACTTTAAAGTTAGTACATCAAAATAGCAAACCGCTCATAGGGGTAAATCAAAGAAAATATCCAAATTGCTTGCACATCATAACTTTTAAAAATGAGCCCATTTTTTTGAAACTCAAGATAAGCAATTTCTGAACGAGTTTTTACATTTATTACTATAATTTTTATTCTACATATCGTGCATTCAAGTTTCACTTTCAAGAGTCAAGTTTTATTTAATTACTTCCAATTTGTTTTTTCTTCGCTAAGGCCAGTGCACCTTCTGAGTTCTATATACGTAGACAAATTTCTTGATAAACAGTGCGAAATTCTCTATAAAATGATATTGCTATTGTAAGCAATTAATTATGCATCGTTATGGAAATATTTCTGAGATGTATAATACCAGAGATACATTAAAACATTTTATACCATTTATTAAAATTTGAGTAGGCATGTAACAATGCCTTCGAAAGAATTCTGGAACCACAGATTGTTATGTTTATCAAACGAAGGATATTAATTAACTTTCTTGAAATGATGAGCGAACTTAGAACTAAATACAATATTAAATAATTAAAAGAATGCACTACGACTCAGATACCTGTGTAGGAAAGATACCCGGGAAACGGCAGAATTTTAAGACCTCACTGATGAGGGTTTTAAAAAGTGGCAATATCTCTGATGCATTTTGATGAAAGACATGGCGCCAGATTTAAAAATTTAATTTTCCGTCCTGTCTAACGTCATACTAAATCTGTACTGAGATCCCTAATTATATTACATATAATCCTGTATTTATATACATATAACAAATGCTGTGTAAGAGAATTTTAATCG
>BGPR01014728.1:10808-38453 GCA_013235015.1 Araneus ventricosus
ATGTTCCCACGTATTATTTCAGATCCCTAATTATAATACATATAAAGCTGTATTTATATACATATAACAAATGCTGTGAAAGATAATTTTAATCGACTTTAATTAATTGGTAGTCATTCCACTGGACGGTGGAGAGATCCAATGTAAACCCTAGCCCGATTTCTCGCTGCGAAATCTTCTTTAATTTCCTCAACTGCGTATGCAACCGCGAGTTTCCTCCTTCGACTTATGCCTCTTCTATTTCGAGTAAGTATCTCCAACTTCATTCTTATTACCTCTCTAGTCTCTGTTATTATGATTGGCCTCAGATGTTCCCACATATTATTTCAGATCCCTAATTATAATACATATAAATCTGTATTTATATACATATAACAAATGCTGTGAAAGAGAATTTTAATCGACTTTAATTAATTGGTAGTTATTCCACTGGACGGTGGAGAGATCCAATGTAAACCCTAGCCCGATTTCTCGCTGCGAAATCTTCTTTAATTTCCTCAACTGCGTATGCAACCGCGAGTTTCCTCCTTCGACTTATGCCTCTTCCATCTCGAATAAGTATCTCCACCTTCATTCTCATTTCCTCTCTATTCTCTGTTCTTATGATTGGCTTCAGATGTTCCCTCCTATTATTTCATTATTTTTAAGAATAAATTCTTCATTTTTAAACAACATTGTTTGGATGTCTAAGAGTTCCTGCTATTTACTAAGTACCACGATGAAACTTTCATTGCCTCAGTGTTAAACTGAGTTTCTCAATCTAGGAATATTGAAGTATCTGTTAAATCAGTTTTTGCTCCATAAGTTGCTCAAAAGATAGAAACAACCGTTCACTTCAAGATCCCTGCATCACTTACTTCATCAGTTTACTGTCAGTCCGCCACGAGAACTCAGCTAGCCAAGTTGTCTCGTTGATGACGGTCGCTATAGCAACTGGATATCATAGGGAAAATCCACTTCGAATAGGAGGAATTCGAAGAAAGTCGGGGGTTTATTTTGTTCTTGGCGCCAGTTAGAGGAAGTAAAAAGAGTACGTCATTCGTGAACTTCTACTTATCGAAATGGATAAACTTGGCGAGCAGAGTTTTCGTGACGGACAGACAGCAGGCCTTCTTACGAAAACATGAGTTTCTGGAATTCTATAAGGTCTCTTTAGAAGGTGTTTCAATCTTAACTCAAATTTCTTTTCAGGATAATAGTTAATATATTTGGTATTTGACAAAAGGAATAAATTAGAAGCTTTAAAATTCGCAATTTAGACTCAATATTTATATCAATTTTTGGCTAAATATTTACAATTAAGGGGGAATGCGGGGACATTGATATACTATTATTTGGAAAGCTAAAAATGATTTTACCAACGGTAATAATTAGAAATAAGTCGCTATATCTATACATTTGTTAATCTAAGATAGGATTTCAGTTGAGTTTTGGTCATAAATGAGATAATAAAATATATATCACACATTTTTCCTAAAAATATACTTTTATCAATCTATTCCATACTAGGGTTGCATTCATGCACGCTTGAGGCACATTAAATAATGATGATTAATATGTGTGGGATCAAAGCAAAATTTGTTTCATCAAAAAATTTTGTATTCCAAATCAAAGTTTGAAAGTTTAACAAAATAACATTTATTTTAATTAAAATTCAACATTTTTTATGAGACTGGAAAAATGAAAAAAATAAATTACTCAGAAAATAATTAATCTCGAGAAATAATAGAGGAGAATGTGTGTGTGTGTGTGCGTAAAAAGTACATTGGAGGGAGGGAATGTGTACCTCCTAGAAAATTTTTGAAATTTTCGCGTTCTTCCATCATAATTTACAAATATAATATAGCTTAAAAATAATTTTTATACCATCTGAAAATGCAAAAAATTATCTTTCCAATGATATTAATTAAGTTGCCATACATTTTCTTCCTCCAATTTTGATAAATTCATGAAAAATATTTTACACCTTATTTACAAAAATACTTTTCATTTTTGTAATTAAATTCAAAACGTTTTTATTGTTTAAACAAATTCTTAATTGCCTGTTTCTTTTATATAGTTTATTTTTACGTTTCCGCCATTTCTGAAGACGATGTTGCAAAGTAATTGCTGTTAAGGCTCATTAGTACACACATCAGACGCGTATCAATGTCAATCAAACAGCCCCAGGAGCCCATTTTACATAAAAGAAGTGGTCACACAAAAACAAAGCTAAACAACCTCAAACTTAATATAATTCAGAAAATTAAACGTTTTTTCCTACCTTTGGAGTAGATTCCCTGGCAGGAAAACGTAACTAGTTAAAGAAACCTCACAACACTTACTTTGAGTAAAAATCACTCATACGAAAAGATTAGATATCTGATTCATTTATAAATTAACCATTGACTAAACATGGCTGAAAAATGTACCCTATGCTAAGGGTTACAGTGAGATATATATCAGAAAATGTGAACATCTTGAGCCATTCCAAACAACAAAATTTATGTAATGCATCAATGTTCCCGCGTATCAATTTACTCCAACTCCTCCTACTTGCTTTAGTTTATTTTACTTATTACTTCCTTTTTTTATAAGTAATACCTCTTATTTCCCATTTTACAATGAGTAAACAAATATTATTTTATTTGTATCTCTGACAATTGCTCCAATTTTATATACTCTTTAATTCTAACATTTTAAAGAATAAATTTAATTATTAAAATGCATTTCATAAATCAAAATTCAAAACTATTTCTCACGAAGATATACCATAAAATAAATTGAACATAAATTCGTAATTATTTAGATAGATAGAAAAACTATGAGCTGATCAAGCAGAAAACAAGTAAAAGCAGATTACAAAATGCACCCTAATCTTGAATGACAAGTGCATATTTTTCGAGCTCCAATTTCTTTTTCTCAGACAGCGAAATTAACTAATGATCATTGTGAATTAAGATATTCCCAAGAAGCCGAATTTTTTTGCATCAAATCATCTTACTAAAACTGCAAGCCGTAAATTTCGACTTTTTAATCAATTTTTTCAAACAGTTTTTAACCCCTTGGCAATAAAATTACAAAGGATTTTATCTTACTAAAGAAAATATCTCAGATTCTGCGTTAAAGACTTATACATTTCAACACAGTCGCCTACGCCAATAGAGGATATATCACTTGAAGGCAAAATAATTTTAAGAAAACGGATATGTTCTTTGTTCTAACATAATCTCTTAAACAGAAACCAAAGCAGTTTTTTTTTCAGATCAATTAATTTCTCAAAGAGCGTTCGAAATTTTTCACAAATTAAGTCAACTAATCAGATTTAAAAAGGTGCATAAAATTTAATACGTTTTATTAGTCCTAAGCTAATGTATGTTGTTAGTTTGCCAAAGAAAATTATTTCTTAAATCGTAGGAGGGACATGTTTAAAAATAATTTTTTAGGAAAAGAGGGTCGTATATCAACTGTAATAATTTTTCAACTATTAGCAAATATCTAAAGTAACCTTACTGCTCATTTATATATGTCTTTCTCCAATATTTCATCAATCGCTTGATGCTATTTCCTTCAAAATGATTGGATTGTGATAGAGTAAATTGGAAAACTCTAGCTTTATGATGTCGCCACAATCTTCAAAATTATACTATCAAACTTTTAGTATATTTATTTTTAAATGAGGATTAAAATGGAGACTGCAAATAAACTTCACTTTTGAATTAGGCACAGAATTACACGAAAGACTAGTTAATTTGCCACTATTTATTTCAAAAAATATTGATATATCAAGAAGATGGAATCAAAATGAATATAAATTTGTAAAGATAATGTGACATAATATTTGAATTAAAAAATTCCTGTATATTTGCGCATATTTATGACGTGAGTAAATGCATTATGCACTATGAAGCATTGGGGTATCCAGAATATGATTTTAGAGAGACGAGTCCAGAATTTGAGACCCGTTTTTATTAATACTTCTACATGTAGTATTTAAATTTAACGTGATTGCACACTATGAACAAGTGGAAAGTGAATGAACGGAAATATTTTTGCCCATTTTGGCAAAATATTTTCGACTGTTATTAACAATATTTTCATCTTTAAGTCATTCGGAACACAATCTATTCACTCGAATAATTATTTTTACAAATATTTCCTGAATTAAACAGCATTTAAAGATTCGTACCTGAATGTGAAGTGGCATTAAAATATACAGCACAAACATATTTCAAAATTCCATGCATTCTTGTAATCACTTTCCAGTTGTTTCATTGAAAAGAGAAGAAGTTTTATCACTCTGAAGAAGTTTTATTATTTGAAAAAGTCTTTAATACTTTCTTTATGAATCCAATATTTTTTTATTTCAAGATAATGATATTGGTTACCCTTTTATACATAATCTCAACCATAAAGACACAATATCATTCCTAAAGTATTTCAGTAGATCTGTGGTGAATGAAAATTGAACGATTTCTTTTGTCACTGGAACTTTTTCTTTTAACGTTGTAAATGTGGATTTAGAAATGTTGTCCAAATGAAACGTCTTAATGCATAATTTAACTTAAGTTCATAAATAAAATGAATCAATAATTTTTACTTTATTTCACTCACAGTTGTTCAGATAACTTCTGCTCGATGTTGTTCACTTAACCGTGGGTATTTATTTGCATTCAATTCACATTTCTCCTTATTTTTTCATCTTAATACTTTAATATCTTCATACGTCATAGGATTTTTGGAACCCATAAAGATAACTGATATTATTACGCAGTTAGGTATACCAAAATACTGCTGTTAACAGAAAATCTTTAAAATTATCAAAGAACTCGTGCATACTACATACTATATCATCACAACACCTAAAGAGAAGATGTTAGTGCATATAAGAACACAGAATCAAACAATTGCATATGAATTAGTGTCCTAAAAATTATAATTTCAGCACATGCAACATTATTTTAGATGTAGTTCATCTACACTGTGTTAGTAACCGTTTCTGAGTCTATCTATGAACTAAGGACATAGGCAAGTAAGCCGGGCAATGGTTTCATGAGCTAAAGAGTGGATTGAGATAAAATATCTGAGAAATATTTTCTTCGATTCATAACTCACCTGCTTAGTAATAAAATGAATACATTGTCAGAAGTAAGCCGGAATGCCAATCGTTTTATCATTATTTTATTTCATAACTAGCCGTCTTCGGCGACCATCTTGTTCACCGTGGCTATGATTTCAATTTAATCTTGCATCATTTTACATTCATGGTTCCGTTAACAACGTGATTTGAAACTTCAGATTGTGATAGACATTTAACCCATGTCCTTTTAATGGTCTTGAACCTCGTCTGTCCATTGTCTACATAAATGCCCCTAATTGAGTCAAATAACTGACTGTCACATAACATCTAATTGCACGTTGTCGGCACCATCTTCACTTTCTTATTTCTCTTGAAAAATAGGCATTTGATTTCAACATTAAAATGGCGCAGCATATTTTATGGCCAGTGGCATGGTGGCTGAATTCAAACATGCTGAAATAAGAATGAAAACATTGCAGCCATAATCTTTCAGCTTGCTGGATATACTTCTTAATAAGCGTGATATTTTAGAGAGTTTGGTTTACAGATTCAACAAAAATTTGATGAAATAAAATATGAGAGCAAAATGTATTAGTATATTACTTCAGCTTTCAGCAATGAAAGAGAAACACACACTTAAATATTTGTTTAAATAATGGAAATGGTTTAATTGCTTTGAATTAATGAAAGGTATTGTAAGTTATGCTTAAAAATATTTTTTTAAATGTATTATCATTAGAGAAAAATTGTTCAGCAACTTAATTCAATTCAATGGAAAGGTAATTTTTGCATTTTCAGATGATTTAAAAATGGTTTTTGTTCTGTAATATTTTCGGAAGTTATTAAGGGAAAAGTCAAAATTTCACTTAATTTTTAATTAATTAAAATTCTAATTAAAATTTGCAGAAAAGGCTTCCGAGGTGCTAACTCGCACTCTCCAAAGTATGTTTGTGCCAAATGTCGTGGCTCGAGGTCCAGCCGTCTGCCCTGTAGAACGCCAACACACACAACACACACATTCTCTTTTATTATTAGTAGAGATGTATAAAAATAGTTGAAGTAACATAGCATAATTATTTTTGGCCATTTGCTCCTTTATCATTTGCAGAGATTTCTCTCATGTTAGCCACTTTGTTACTTTAGGAGAATTTTTATTTACATTATTGTTATATGGGCTGTTTAATTGATATTTTATTGTCATGCTTATTGCACGGACTACGGATTATTACACTTGCTGTACCTTGGATTCTGTGTCCTTTTTGTAACCTAAGGGGCCCTTGAGTGCACTTATATTGAGTGGGCTGCTTCACAGTGGCCTCTCTTGTCACCCTCAGGACTTCGTCTAGGGCGGAGTCTGCATGCATGCTTGCTAGACATGTGCGTGTAAGCCATTAGTTTTTATGGTAAAAAATATCTCAGTAATTTATTGAAACTCGATCTAACATATATTTCTAATACAAATAGGGATAATTACTGAAACTATTCGGTGCTCCACATATTCTTTCTTAGAACATCTTTCGGGATAATTAATCCCATTGCCTCAGGCAGTGTAGAAATTGCAGCTCAATTATTCTTAAATTTCTGCTGGATATATATTACTGTTACATATAAATGATTATTCTTTTTGTTGCAGTAACATTTAGACAGATTCGTAAGTTTCATAAAAGCATAATCAGTGATTGGAAATTATTTTTTTTATATATTCTGATGTAAAAAATCTGTCAAGATTGGAGAGTTAATGTAAATGATTTACTGTTGCGTAAAACTTTAATTGCGTTTGTTAGCCTGAAGTACTTTTCAAGAGTTGTCATATTATTCTCGTTGAGATTAAGTTTGACTTATCTTTTATGTGTTGGCTGTATTTTAAGCCTGAATTTTAATGTAAAACTATATTATTCCTTCCAGGTTTTGCTCTTTATGTTCTGTCAAACCCTTTGCAGTCATTTAAATTTTGGTGGTGCACTAAATGGAGATAACTGACTTTTTCAGATTTCAAGTTATGGCTGTTTTCCTATTGGAAAACAGCCATAACTTGAAATCTGACTTTAGAAAGCGCACACATTCATTTCCTCCATGATTGATGAAATATTCACAGATTTCATTACAGATGACTATTATTCATAGGATCCTATTTTTTATATTCAATGAGTTCTTTGCTACCCATGTGATAAACTATACTGCGTCTAGAAAACCTATTTTATAAACGAACTAGATTACACAACATTTATCATTAAATCAGAGCCTTCACAGAATATCCTTTATAGAAATTCAAAGTTGTTCTAAAAATTATTTGCACGCACTATATACGGTTCTTGAATACAATTTTGAATGCAATAGGCACATGCAAATATAAGACAGGAGCATCGTAAATTTCCATTCAAGCCAAAGAAAACTGTTATGCTTCAATATTTTTGAATTTAAACTCACAGGGATTCGAGTCAAAAGAGTCTGAGAATCTTTGAACGGCTTCCTGAAATTTCTTTCCTGACGTTCACAAATAGAGAATAGAATAAAATGTTTTTCAATGGACGAGAAGCAAAGTATTTAAAAATTTATGACTTAAGATGAAATGATTATGTAGTTTTTCATGTTATTACTTAAAACATTACAGGTTACAGTGTCTAATATAATGAAAAGTGGATAAATATGGTTTCAAACGAAAACATTTCCTTCTTTCTATACAGGAGTGAGAAGAAGAGATGTCTATTGTCTGGAAAACTCAGGGAGACTCTAGGAAAAATTATAGAAAACTATACGAAATATTATGTGGTATATCATGATGTCCAATTAAATAGACACGAATTTTATATTGATGTATCTAAAAGCTCCTGATACATTTGAGCAAAAGTTAGTTTTGAACATCAATTAAATGTGTCCTATTTTACAAACTCTCTCTTTTTTTCGCTATATCATACCGTTTTCGAGATAGGAATATTAGTACGTTATTTCTGCTGTTTGCCGGCAGGTGGCGCTGCAAGTAATGTTATGGCGTTGAACATAGCCACTTCACTATACCTAGAGACCATTTTTATGGTTATCACTGCAAACGTTCTGAAATTTAGGGGTGGGATGGGTGGGATAAGGGACTTTTGCGGGCACCCTGTATATATTCAAGATGCCCACTAAAGTCCTTTAAATCCCAGAGCAATTTCAGAACACCTGTAGCTATAGTCACGAACTTAGTGTCTAGGTATAGTAAAGTGACTATGGGCTGGGCCTTGAGACAGCGCCAACTGGCTGAAAACTGCATAAATTAGCATTCGTATCTTGAAAACTGTACGATATAGAAAGAAAAAGGCAGCTACAAAGATTTAGAGCATTATCGATTTACTACAAAGATTAACTTTGTCGACATGAATACTAAGAACAGAACGCTTGAAAAGTAATTTTATTTGTTCGACATTTCCAACACTGTTATATAACGAAAGATGTTGGAAAAAGAAAACAAAATAGTTATCAGGAGATATATTTATTGTCGGTGTTCGCATTGTTCTCCGTTAGCTACAATACCCGTTTGGACTGACTTCTGAATTTCATTTTGCACACTTTTTAGCATATTAGGTGTCACGCTGGCAAAAGCATCAGTAGTACGTTGTCGGAGGTCCTGCAATGTTGGCGGAATGTGCTATACACCTACTGTTTGAGGTATTTCAATAGGAAAAATTCCATTGGTGTCATTTTTGTCCCAAATGTAACATTTTCTCCTTTCATCCATGTTTTGTGACGTCGTGGTTTAGGAAATCGCGAACAAACAAATGTGCCTTTTAAGTGTTCTGCTCTTCGTATCAATGTCCATTAAGTGTTTTTTGTACTAAATCGATGATGTTTTATAACTTTCTAATTCAATTTTTTCCGTAATGCCTTTCATTTGTAAGTGGTCTCATCGCGAAGCTCATAGTCACTTCATCATACATTGACACGACATTTATGAGTATAGCCGTAGTAGTTCTGAATTTAAGAGATGATGTGAAGGACTTTAGTAGGAACCATTGTATAGATAGATATATGATTCCTAATTCCTCTGCTTTATAAATATAGATTATTCATGATGAATATCATTAACTTAAATAACATTTTACTATCTTTATTAATGACAACTAAAAATGTAGTAAAAGGATTGAAAGTGAAATTCTTTAATTGCAGCCTGATTTATACGAAAGGCTGTAACAGTCCCTTTTCCGAGTTTTCAAAACATTCGAGAAATTTAGAATTATTATGAAATAAAAATATCATTCTTTAATTCATTTGCTTATTTTTATGTTATGCTTCTTTTTATTCTATATTTCTGACGAAATCTTAAATCCTAACAAACAATGATGTATTACAATTCGATATTCAGATTGAAGAAAAAGGCTAAATACTCCTCCATTTAATTCCAAATCAAAGATTGACTGAAAGTTCATTATTTTCATATCAGTCATGTGTGAAATTAATCCAAGGGTAAAATTAATAGCCTACATGTTATTTAATTATAAATAATTTTCCACACATCTTATAAATGATTATTTTCTTCAGAAACTATTGCAAATTTTACTGAATAATGTCTTGCGTTGAATCTAAGTTATAGCAAATAACTTCAAATCATTATCCATGCATAAAATTACTACTAAAATGTAGGCTCAAAAGATCAAAGATTTATGTAAAACAATAATTGTTCAATATGGGTTTGCTCTTTGCAAAATCAAAGAGAAACGCAAATAATTATGTAAAAGTTAATAATTATCAACTGAATATACATTTATTCGGTTCAGTTATCCCTTTTGAAGATACGAAAGTTAATTACTGTTTTATAAAATAGCGAATGAGTTATAGAAGAACAGTTTAAAAACTCGGTATTATTTTTCTGAATTAACGATGCATTATTATCAAAAACTCATTTAAAGAATAAAATTCTATACATTGTAAGTAAAATTATATTCCAGTTCTTGATTTCAGGGAAAATGGCTATTTGAAAATTTGTTGCATGATTACGCCACATTACATTTAAGTAAAACCTGAGATATGTCGAACCAAAGTAAGTATAAAGGCATAGAAAATACATTTCGAAAACAATAAAGTTATATGTTACTAATTAATTTTGGCACCATTCTGCTAGAAGTCTGATTTTCCAGACTTATCTTTGATTCACTTACTTTCCAAGGTTCGAAGACTTAGAATTTAAGACGAAAGAATGCATTTCCCCATGAATTACCATTTACGTCTTTTTGAAATAATTATTAAAATATATAAATTATTTAAGTATTATTTTATCAGCTTACATATATGGCTCTATTAAAAAAATAGAAACATATTCTGGAGAAACATAATTCCCTTAATTGCATGTAATCGATTATAAAATTTCAATTGTAGTATGATGCGAAAATTATTAAGAATAATTATTGAGTACATTTTTCCCCACTTCCAGAGTAACTTATTTAACTCAGTTCAGCAATTTACAAAAGTCAAGAAATTCTACATTAATATCCGTTCTCTCACAGATCCGATTTGAAAAAATTGTAGAAAAATTGCACTTGTATTTCGCTTAGCCTGTATACAATCAAGAGATAATATACTGGAAATAACAAAAATTCCCATCTTACCAGTTTGTCTGAATCCTAAACATTTAATTTAGATAAAAATAATTGTTACTATATAGCTATGATGTGACAGATGTACTTCAAAAAGCTAAAATTATGTTTTGAACTGATAATAGATAAGCAAGTGCAAACAAGTAACCCAGATAGCAATTTTAGTTTGCAGCAAATTTGCAGCAGACTTGCACTGCAAGTCTGCAAGCTTTCTGCAAATTTGTCACGACAAGTGTGCAAGTGTGAAACAAACTTGCAGCAAGTTAACGCAAGCCTCGAATCACCATAGGACGAACTTGCAGCAAGTTTGCCGCAAGCTTGCATTGCAAACTCATTGCAAATTATAGCAAAAACAGAGGACGAACACAACCCGGGATAGAACTCGCGATCTCCCGGTTCCGAAGCGGAGACGCTAACCATTGAGCCAGCTGAACTCTGAGAGGTGAAGATAAATTTCCCTAATACATCGTTCGATTCGATTCGTATACGATTTATTTTAAACTTTTTTCTTGATTTCATTAATTTTTTGAGTTGAGAATATGATTTGAAGTCAAAGAAAGAGCGATTTTCGCTAATAACAACGTTTTGCTAGTAGAATAAATTATGAAATTAGAGTTCAAAAGTAATTTACGTTAAAATGGGACAAAATGTATAAGTTTATTTTTCAAGAAACATTGACTGTTTTTTCGGTTTAATTTTGTTTATAAACGCTAAAATTTCAACATTAAGAAAAAGGCGATATAGCTTTCTTCAAAGTGCGAGTGATATATTTAGTAAAAAGATGGAAAATGTTTCAAAGTTTTTTTATAAAAAAGTTAGTTTTTTTTACAAATTATCATTGATTTATTGAATTAATAAAAAGAAGGACGGTCTAGGAGATGCTATTAAAAATCGGATGTTTTTTTTTTTAAACAGAGACAAAGATAATTATCTCTTTGTACTGTCTTTGCAGGAAGCTTGTTTTGGATACTTGCTGCAAGTTTGATTTGCAAGCGAGGGTGGCGCTAGTTGTCACAGCGAACTTGCTACAAGTTCGTTTCAAGTTTGACGCGTCAAATTTTGCCATGACAAGTCAAAATCAAACTTGCTGGAAACTTACGTGCTATTTGGGAATGGAGGATAACAATGTGATCAATTCACGTGACTTACTGATAAAAATTGTAAATGCAACAAAAGATCGTTTTTGAAGATTGTTTTCGATTAGAGTTGATCTAAAAAGCTGAGTCCTTAAAATCCCAAAAATTTACTAAACCACCGACCAAGAAAATTTTATAACCAGATCACAATATGTAATAATCTGTTGTACGAAAGATTTAGGGAAACTGATTTTAATAGAATTTTTTTCGTTGGGAAGATATAATGGGAAAACGCAAAATAGAAAAAATTATTTTAGAACTAATCATTTATTAAAATGGCTAATTTCTGCAGACAAAAGTTTTAAACTGTGAAAGATACCAAGAAGTAAACAATGTTTCAATCTGACCGATTTAATTTATAAATTACTCATTCGATATTTAAATCAACTTGAAAAATCTTCATACGATTTTTCATGTTTCACGCTTACATGGGAAACAATTGAATGAGATAGTTTCTATATTTACAATCTAAGATACTAAGGGACTTGTTGATAGGCTGTCAAATCTCTCTCACTTCAATTGAAATTCTAAGAAATGCTAAAATTCTAGAAATTTTCTGAAGTATCACAGAAATAGACAGATTATCAGTAATTGAAATTGTCTTTTTGTTTAATAATTCTCTTTAATTATTGTGAAGTAATTGTCTTTCAATATAAAGCTGACCTTCTGTTCATATCTGGTAAAACATCCAAGATATTTTATTTCTGCATTTCTAGCAAATGGTAAATAACATATGCCTTTTAATGGTAGACGACATAGAAGTATTCCAAGATTTCCTGTCTCAGAATCTTTCGTCACCATCGCATATACAGGTTTCAGTTGCTAGAAAAAGGTAAGGAGGATTATACTAATCCTCTGCTATATGAATCAAATAAAGACTATAGCTGAAATGTCGAAAAATTCAAAGAACAATTTTTAACCCTTAAATGTCCAATGTTGCCTTTAAGCAACATACTCAATTTTGCCCTCTAAAACCTTGAGAATAAAACTGTAGCCCTAATGCTGTTGCCAATGATAATTACTTAATTTTTTAATAAATCAATTTACAACATATAGATGGCAGCCTGAGTTCTGAGAAAAAAATTAAAAGAATGGATATTTTCCACTGGAGGCTGCATCTTTTCTGCTTTGTTTGTTGCTTGAGAATACCTTATTTTATTCTACAATGTTGAAGAAAATTACTTATCCGTAGTATTATACATTAAAATACATCTGTGTTTAACTTTATAGAATTTTATCAAGGAATTTTTTCTGAAATAAATCGCAATGATGTCGGTAGCAAACTGAATTTTAGCCATACACCAAATAAAATAGTATTTTTAAAAGTATTTTACCCATGTTTTATTCAAGAAAAGAAGGTCAAAAACGTTTTAAAATCATTTTTTAAAAAATTGGGCATTTAAGGGCTAAGATAATCATTGAAAGTGATTTCATGAAAATAATATATGTAAAATTATTTACTCTTCAGTTAATACCGCCTATTTGGCTTACGAATTATATTTAGATCTTACATGGAACTGCTTAAGGCATCACATGTTAATATTAAAACAGAAAATTGCATATATTTTCTTGAACAATAATAAAAAATGCAACATTTCGGATCATATAAATAATTTCAGTCTTCTTTTGTAGACCTAGAAAACTATTCATAGTAATAAACATAACTTGCTTATCTCAAATTTTCCGGACTAACAATGCAAATATATTTCCAGCGAAATCTAATTATTTTTAGAATATATGACCCATATAAACGTATCAAATATAAGTATACCGCCATCATAAAACAACTTTATTCAGAACTCTGAATGCTAAATAAATTGTTAGATTCGAAATCATCTACTTGAAAACGATTTTTGGTGCAATTTTCAAACAGAAAATTCATGAAAAAAATTATGAGCCATATTTATTTAGTTACACATTTAGCTAATTAGTTATATTAATATCCCGCTTTGAAGCAACACGAAGGGAGGGAGCTCGTAATTTTGAGCCGCGGTCGGATGACGAGGACGACACCGGAGCATGTATCCCCTCTCCACATTTTCGCACCACACCAACTGGGAGACGTTTGGCCACCGCGTGTGATTTAGCGTACCCCATATTCGACGGATCTTCTGTGGAATAGAGATTCGAACCTGCAACCCTCCGGGCCAGAAGCCGAGGCCCTACCAATAGGCCGTGGGCCTTCAGCTATATGCTAAAATTTATTTAACATGTCAGTTGATATCATTCAAAATTTTGGAAATAAGAAAATTCTCATACTCTCCAGTTTCTCACAAGGACACTTGGAGATCTAATTTGATATTTTCAGAAAACAGCTTGCAAAAATTTTGAGTTTTATTTTTCATATGAAGCAGATTCTTTAAAGCAACATTGCATTGAAAATACAATCTAAAATCAATCTAAAAAGATGTCTAAATTGGTTAACGGTAAAATTTTCTCATTAGTTCGTATCATATTATGTATTAAAATACGAAAATATGTGCCTAGGAATCTCGAGAAAAAATTGGTCCTTCTAAATAATAAGCGTAATCATATTTTTTAACAGAAAAAACTTTGTGTTGATAACTTTTAAACTTTGATGTTACTTTTATCGGGTAAATTTTCATTAAACGAATAAAAGTTCCGCTGTTACTTTGATCAAGGAAATTTTTCCTCAGTCCTTAAAAAATATATTACTCTCTCTTAAAATGAATTATACATTTATTGCATTAACTTTGCCTTCCCGAAAACTTTATGAGTAATAAGTATCAGGTGTAAAATTTTATTGGTAATTATGGTAATTCGGAAATCTTTATGACGCCTGAAACGTCTAAGGCATCAAAGAAAATGATTAGTCCTATAAAACTTTATACCAGATTTCGGTCCTTGAAGTCTCATAATAAGTGTTAATATCTTTCCTATTGCTTCTCAAAGGTAAGACAAGACTGCAATAAAGTCTTACGCCCCACATGAAAAGAAGTAATACCAGGAAATCGCACTAATGCAATCCTTTGATGGGGGGTTGTGTTTAGACAACGTGTGGTTTGAGTGCAGAATTTAAAAGCAAATCGTATACGGAATGGAGAGATTTGAATATAGCCTGCAAAATAGCGCATATTATGCTGCTGATCACATTAACTAATGTTTACATTTATTTTTTCTTCTTTTCAGTACATGAAGAGAAAGTATTCTAAAGGTTAAAAGATGAGACCTTGTAATTTTCACGAATCTTGTTATAGATATCCCTGTATCCGAGAAACAAAATTCTGGAAGTATCTGACTATGAACGCTAGAACTCAAGAAATCTGCAATAATATGGATGGATGAAATTTCATTTGCCAACTTTACATTAAAAATTATGGTTTCTTTCAAATTTGGGACAATTCCATCGACGGGAAGTCTATGTTGTCTGTTCATCCATGCGCAAGTGCATACGATAGCTCAGAAAAGCCACAAGCGAGATGAATGAAACTCGGTGTGTGATTTAATCGCTAAAACAGTAGATATTTGTCAAATTTTGGATTAAATTTGTCCATAGGTCGACCTTTGCTCGTCAATCTATTCGTGTACATATGAACACAACAACTCAAACTGAATTCAGATAATTAAATATAAGAAAACTACTTTTCTTTAGTTAAGTAATCACAATGGAAATACATATTTTTATATAATCGTCATTTCATTTTCATCTGCTTAATGATGCAATGTTTATAAATCTTTTGATTTTGTTTTTGTTAAAACATTCATGATGTTCGCACGCGTAATAATTTTGCAATAGGTTCTCCCAAGAGAATATTTACGCTAATCAACGAGCTTATAAATCTGTAGCTAAATATGTTGGCTTCTCGATTGACATTCATAAGACTTCTTTTAAGACTAAACAAACATTTATTACAACATTAAAACACAACTATTACACTTCGTATCTGCGTACATCGTAACATCGTTCAACCGTACTCGTACTCGTCTCTCTCTCTTCTGTAGTTTTTAAAGCAAATTCAAAGTAAATCAACATCAGACCGTTGCCACTTATCTGGTATCATACACTGTTATAACATTAAATAAGTTGAACTCATGCTTTTGTCACGCATAAATATTAAACATGCTTACAAATATACGTTTAAATTTAGAAGCAAATCTTTCAATCACTGTTAAATGAAAATAAGTATTTTGAAGCGAAATACATTTATTTACAACTTCGATATAAATGTGACCAATTTTGCTGTATTTTATAAAATTTCTAGTGTTTCAATAAACACAATCGTCTTTCTAGTTTACTACAGACTTGGCTTGTAGTAATGCTTTTAAGAAATTACATTAGCAAATATTTAAATTAACTTGAACAATTAGTTATATGGGCCCAGTGGTGTTCAAATGTCCCAAGCAAATCAGCTTCTATAATATTAATTAATGAATAAATATATAGCATTTGCGTTTTATTGAATTTGTACACTATTTTAGATCCTGTATTTAAAATATTGTCTCCGGTAACTACTCATTTCATTGATTATGATTGATTGAGTATTCTCAGATTATACAATGCAACTTCTAATTTTATTAACAAATATATAAATTTCATAATATTTTAAACTGATTATTATTAATTTACTCTGGTCAAAGTTATAAAAGTTTGATGAAATTACTAGGATATATAAATGAATGTATTTCAATAATTTTATAATAAATCTATAGAATAAATATTGAAAGTTATCTTAAATATTATTGGAAAAGTACAAAATAATTAAGAGACTAAACAAAAATTAATTATTCATATTTGAACTTCATGAAAATAATGTAAAATTGCTTCGTCTGGTTGTTTTTAGCCTTTACAAATCACATCCCGAATTTCAAAAGCACTTCTTTCAAATATTGATACATAGAGTCGGCAGTGGTCTATTAGTAACGTAAGGTTAGATCGATTACCTGTTTCATGCATGGGTATAGATCATGCCAAATCATGTTGCTTACGTCTGCATTTTCATGTGACGCCAAAGTTTCAGGAGAAGGGGTTGTTGACTTAGATATCCTTTTCATCATCTGATTGTGTTTCAGAATTCAACCTACGATGTAATATAATCCATTTATTTTTAAATGGGAACCAAATTTAGCATTATTATCGTTACAAAAATTGTCTGATGAGTGTACGATGAATATAGTCCAGCATGCTGGATAATGGAAAAAGATGCCTTATGCCACGAATATTCCGGAAAACAGAATGCACACAAATTATAACACTTGTAGAAATTAATAATACAAGCATAAAGCAAATCATTAATAAACAGATATAACAGACTATCAATGGCTCTCAGCGTCTATCAGTGTATCAGCTCGCACTGAGAACAAATTCCAAAGAGATTACTTTGAGTAGTTCAGAGACTCGTTTGAGCTCCTCGGGTACATATAGCTTTCCATCAAGGCGGGATGTCACATGGAATTGTCTTGAAAAATTTCCATATCTCTGTTCCTGAGAGAGATAGGGCCATACTTCTTGTATTTTCTAGATCTTTAATAAAACGACTTTTCAAAATGATTAATGACTCATTTGTTGTTTTTTAAACTTTTTAATGTCATAATCATTGTTACTGTAATACATTATCAATAATGTGAAGATATATAACGTGTTGAAATTAATTTCGTGTCTACATCTTGTTTATAACTTTTCAACCAATTCCCAATATTTTTCCATAATTATCCTCAGAACAGATTGCATATATAGTGTCAAATACGAAATATATGTATATTATCGGAGACAAAAACAGGAAATAAGTTTTCAATGGATAAAATTCTAAATCCTCATTTAAATCAAATTATTTAACTTTTTAACTAGTACCTGCTTTGAAATTCATTTAACTAATTGGGAAAATAAATCAATTTACATCCTTAACTATAAATTGCATCTTAAATGTACTGATATATTCAAGAGATTTCGATTACCGTTTAATTAAAATCATAATTACCTAAACAGGTTCATACCTCACTTAATCTGGTCGCAAATTGTTCATGCTGGATCAAACACGGTTTCCGAGCACTACGAGCTTCCGTAATCAGCATTTCGTGATCACTCTGGCTAACAGCAATGAGCTGGCTACTGCGTTACTGTGTAACAGTGGGGAATGTGGGTAACCTTCTATACATAAAGCGTATGTGTTTGTAGCAGACTGCAAAATTGTTGTATAACATTGTGCATAGAATGAGCTGCACCATATTATAATTCTATGTCAGTATGGGTTTTAAGGGACATTGATTTTCATACTCAGGTCAGGTAATTCCATATCAAGAATCCCATTTTGTTGCAGAAATTAATAAATATAAAAACTATCAAAATTAATGATTTTAATATAAATCTCTATAATTTCATTAGGAGTAGAAAGCACTTTCTTATATATTGAGATTAGAGGACTGTTATATTCAGTTCTGTTTCTTAGATATGTTTATAAAATAATTGTGATCATTGTATTCTAAATCTTAACAAAATGGGCATATTTTTATTGAATTAGAACACAATCGAATGAGATAAATCTTAATTGTATTGGTACAAACTTGTTTGTTATTATCGCAGTAATAGATCTCAAACAATTAAAAATTAGGACAGAGAATACGTTCCATACAAAATGGTTTCACATTATAAGCTCTGCTAATGCAATTACAGGCTTATAATGGCATGTTAGTCAGAGGTTACAGTAAGAGTATAGGCGTAGGTAAATAATAGTGTATCAATAAATGAGAACGTGAGTGTTGACATTTTTGGAAGCCTCCATTAAAAGAATGTGCACTGTTATATACAGGTACACTTCTTAAATGGAAAATATAGAATTGGCAATTTGATTATTTTTTATTAATTTGGATACTGAATTATTTCCTATTGAGACAAATTGCAATCTGAGGATTAACACTCAATCATAGGTTTCAATGTGTGGTAGGATTAACTCTTCATATTCCTAATTGTGTGGATTTTATGATATGGCAACTTGATATTATTTTTGTAAATGATAGACGGTATTTAGGATACTCCTTGGAGAGCAAATAAAGAGTTATAAAGTGAGCCAGCGACGAGTCGGTCTTCCTACCAAGCAGAAGAATGGGCGATTTTAGAACCCTTCTTACTTATAATTATTTTAATTTGGAATGTTGATGCATATTCAAAAGGAATGGTTATGTTAAGAGCATATAAATCAGCAGAAAATAGAGTATTAAAAACTGCAGCGAGGGAGAACGTTTCACAATTTGGAAGTCTCTGTTAAACACATGTCTGCCGTTATATTCAGATACATTTCAGTTTGATGTTGGTATCCTAAGTCTGTAGTCGCCACGAAGGTGCGAGGACTGCCGAAGGTATGCCACCAGGAGTTATCACATGCTCTATTAACTTTTTCAGGACATGAAGAAATCAACTCATGTAGGTAACAACTTAAACTGTAATGCACATATAGAAGGACATCTACTAACATTACTAAAACTAAGGGCTAAAATCAGAGTTATTTTTAAAAATACAAGACTAAACATGTAAGACACTGAGTCCTGATGGATTGACACCTATCTGCAGACGATACGGGCATTTACACATCTTAGCGGTACTCCTAGCGCAAAGTGCACGCGGACCCACAAAACGCAGTTGCCACACTTCTTATGAAGGGAATATAAAATTAGGCAAGTATTATTCTTGATTATTGTTGGCATTGGATTTTAGATGATAAAATGCAAAAAAGAAAGAATCCCATTCGATAGTCGGCTCTGAAACACTTCGTGTTGGGTTTCTTTCTTGAAAATAAAGGAGATGGATGCGCACAGCATGACTTTATATCGAAATAAAATGCACTCTAATATTCATGTTGACGCATGATTATTTGGAATTGATATAAATCAATTTCAGTTTTTGTTCTGCTATATTTATTTTTAACAAAATATAAAAAGTCGTCAATACTATTTTACAATGGGCCACGGTGGGGTGGTAGCAAGGTCTTGGGTTCGTGGAAGAAGGTTCTTGAGTCGAAATCATTTTCAACCACAGATCTTCCATATATGTGACCCCGATGCTCGTGGTACATGATAACGAAGGACAAACGTCACCGCGCTGGTTAGGTGTGGAAGTTTGGAGTGGGGTGCCGGCTTGCATGTCGAGCATTATAATTATGAACATCTGACTGCCGTTCATAATTGTAAGGTACATCTAAAATGACTCATCTTGTGGCTTCAGTTTGATACGTTGATATTACTCAATTATACTCTCTACTTCTCAAAAGGCACCAATGAAATAAGACGAATATTTTGGAAGAAACCCATATTTCATGATTTTTCAATCAAGCGTATTTAACTATTTAGCGAAAATACTTTAAAATTTAAAATTAATTCCCTCCCTTTCATCAAGATGAAAGTGTGGGCATGCTATTCTCTTCATTTAAAGAATTTAATTCTTGTAGAATACAGTGACAAAACCTTATACCCACCTGCTGAAATTCCTGACTTAGATAATCAATTTATTGAATAATGCTTAACTAATGCTAACTAATTGTTTCCTGTCTAGTCTTTTGCGGAAGCGCAACAAAATGTTTGACGAAGTATAAAGTGTATTGTGAGTTAATGCGGAATTAACAACAAAGTGTTAATTAATTACTTGGCTGGTTTTATAAGTTCAGAATATAAGACTATGATAAGAAATTCATATAATATTCCGCCTTACGTGCATTTTATGATTAGAAAAACATTTCAAATACTGTATATCAAGATTAAAATTGGTTTGAAAAACGATGATTTCTACATATAGCACCTACTATTTGTGTGACGTCAGTTTTCTTGCAATTTTTACTGCGTAGGTATTTTTCAATGTAATGTGATATCTTCTCTATTGATGACACAAAGTCTAGGTAGTCGGTTCTTTAATTGTGATATTTATACATATCTGAATTAAAAGCTGCACATGAAACTTACATACATATGTAATACTATGTTCTATTTCTATAATGACGAATATTTTGTTTATAATATTAATTAAATTTTAAATCCTAGACATTTTTTATTGTTAAATCAATAAGCAATAACAGGTATTATTTGATCTGGATTAGCCAAATGCAATGCATATTGCATTATTTATTGCTCTTACTAGCTACGTGACCCGGCGTTGTACGGGCTTTCTCGAATAATGCGTCATTCCTTGACGGAGAGAAAAAGTGAGGTAATTTGATACATGCCGAACATTCTCTCCTAAATAAATAAGGAGAAAAGAGCGGTTCAATCATTCCGTTCGCGTAAAGGCTTCAAAATATACATTTAAAAAATCGCAAAAATAATCTTTATTTTGTAAAATTACGATTCCGGAATTATTTTTTTGTCTGACTTTAGTACGGAAGGAATGAGATAACCCAGCATTGATCGGAATCCGTATTTTTTCATATGCCCGCCTCCAGTTTATATACACATGAAGCAAGATGCACTGAGTACATGAAATCTAAAAGTGAAACCTCATAGAAAACAATAGTTTTAGTAAAAACCCTATATGAGCGATTTAATTTTCCCTGTTTCTTTATATCAATTACCAAAACCCACACACAACTCTATCCACATTGACTTGTTGCATTGTTCAGGTTTCCATATTACAACAATACATTTTTTTTTATTTCTGTCAGCGTCACTTTTTTATTGTTGTTGTAACAATGTTCTTTAAAGTAAACGACTTCAACAAAAAAATAAATTTTGAATTGCGCTGTAACAATGAAAAGTATTGTTATAAAGTATCCAAAACAATGAAAAGTATTGTTGTAAATTAGTTTTTAATTAATATCTTTTTCACTAATTAAAATTTCGATATTTAAATGGCCGAAATGGATTCCTTGAATTATTCCCCATCTTTTGGTACTTTCCGCGCTCTTCTCCGTTTGGCGGTTCGTGAGAAGATAGAAGGACATACATACATACATACATACATACGTTTGTTTACCTTCGAATTTTAATAAGATAGACTAGCTGCATGACCCGGCGTTGCACGGGCAATCTTGAATAATGGGATATTCCCGGGCGGAGAGAAGTAAGATCACGTGAGGCCTTCGGATCCATATTTTTTCATATTCCCGGCTCCGTTTTTTTTCAACAAATATTGTCACTTACTTTCTCCAAGAAATGTAAATATTCTTTCACAAATCTAGTCTTTTTATTACTAATTTTCATATGCCCGCCCCCGATTTATTTTTTTTACATATATTGTCTCTAACGTAAACGTTACGTTCCCCCCAAAACGTATTCTCTTTTCTTTGTTCTTCTGTTTCTTCGGCTCTTCTCTGCTGGCTACGTTGTCCCATTACTGCCAATCGTCTATATTTCTTTGTTCTTCTGTTTCTCCCGCTCTTCTGTCCTGGCCACGTTGTGCCGTAGTTGAAAATAGGCCGTTTCTTTCTTCGTGAGTTTCAGCAACTCTCCTTTCACGTTTCATAATTGCCTGCTGTCTACGGGCATCATCCCATGTAACTCCTCTTTTTCTTTTAGGCATCGGAAAAAGCGTGAATTGAACAAACCAAAAATAGTAACTTCTAAATATCAGTTTAAAATAGCAGCTACCAGAAATATTTAAACCTGATCAAATCAATGAATAATAATTAAAATCACTAACATAACTAATCTAGATCTTTTGGCACATAACTTTACAGGAACAAAACACCCCTTTTAATTTCGTTAAAATGATTTTGTTGGTCGTTATATCACGTGATAAAAAAAAGAATTTTTACACTTTCAACAATACATTTTTTTTATTTCTGTCAGCGTCACTTTTTTATTGTTGTTGTAACAATGTTCTTTAAAGTAAACGACTTCAACAATAAAATAAATTTTGAATTGCGCTGTAACAATGAAAAGTATTGTTATAAAGTATCCCAAACAATGAAAAGCATTGTTGTCAGTTAGTTTTTAACTAATATCTTTTTCACTAATTAAAATTTCGAAATTTAAATGGCCGAAATGGCTTCCCTGGATTATTCCCCATCTTTTGGTACTTTCCGCGCTCTTCTCCGTTCGGCGGTTCGTGAGAAGATAGCCGGACATACAAACATACATACAATCGGATTTTAGTAGTGTAGATGCTTTGTTTAATTCCTTCCCAACACAGTTATCTCAATTTTGTTGAGTAGCAGCTATTAGATGGAGGAATTAAAAGGCTTTATACAAGTTTAATGTGTTGAAATTGAAATCTTTCTCCATTTTAAATTCGTTTGGAAATAAGAATTTTGTTTCAATATTATAATTGTTAAAAAATCTTCAAAGTTACGTTTAATTACCTTTACACATTCCTTCTCACTAGTTTTTGAATTACTAGTTTGGATGAGTGGTAATAAATATGAGGAACAGGATACGATGTCATGTAATATTTGCATATGAAAATAAATACTTTATCGCGATTATTTAATTTAGATGTGAATATTTCAAACAAATTTTAAAGCAAAAATTGTTGATTTAATTACGGATGAGCAGTCTCAAACATGTTTGCATGAATTTACCTAATAAAATTAATTCATGCTCATGTCTAACACTTCAGACACTGAGCGCTGATTAACGTTGGAAATGTCTTTCTGCTCAATGAGACATAAAATGACATTAGATGATACAAAGGCAGTTAGTTACATTAATCATGTGACATTGTCATCTTCAGGTGAGACTTGGGAAAAAATATTCAAACATTAGAGTATTAAAGATTAAATATGTGATAACTTATAATTATGAATGTTGGAAGATTAAGAAAAGAAATAAAATAATATATTTATTTGGATTAAAGTACAAGATAAAATAAATGAATTTATTTAAAACAAGATTATTTCTATATTTCTTAGCTGAATATCTTTTTTCTGATTCTATGAAAAAGGCTGAGAAATGGAAGTAAGTACTGGAAATATATTAAGTTAATTAAAATAGAATTTGTATATTTTCAATTATGCTAACAAGTAAAAGAATCATCCAGAATTAAAAAACACACTTAAGTACTTTATTTTATTCATTGAAAATGACAATGTACTTGAAACTTTCAATTACAAACTTCAATGCAAGGGTTCAAACTTTCCATTTCGCATATTATCTTTCCTGGCATATATGCATTCCTTTTTGGTGAAAAAATTCAACAAAAAGAAATTATTCTTTTCCCTGTAATATCATTTTAATATAAAGTGATTGAGCCTTAATTAAGGTTTATAAGATAGTTGAAAAAAATATTTTATCTGTTACCTTCACTAAAGAAGATTATTTTATCTCCTTCATTGGAAATAAAACATAAAAAATGATGCCATGTAGTATTCATATCCGCTTTCTTATAAAAGAAAAGAACAACTGTAAATCTGATAATATTATTGAAATGAAAAGGGAGAGCGAATTTGATCGAAATGCTTTTCTTTTTCGGTAATCGATTTCGGATAGCTAATACATCATTGACATTATAATTCATCCTCGTGTGAAACAAACAAAAGAAAAGGGATTTTATTCGAATTGATAAGGTTGAAAATGAAGCATGAAATTCTCATCGTCAGCGTTTTTATCCCTGATGATTGATACGGGGAATTACAGTCTGGCAAAAGTATTACAAAAAGTTCTGATTTTAAGATATTGCATTCCAACAAAAAAATTTCGAAAATAGCTGCTGCACATTTTTTCGTCGTTGTCCCAAAATGTCGCTGCGATACATCTTTAAAATGCTACACGCTTTTTAGTTTCATTCTTTTAATACGTCGCTTTTAAAATTGTTATAAGAAATGGTATTAACATCAGATTTAGATGGATGTTATTTGAGTTTATAATGAATCAAGTATCTTATGGGAATGATGATCCATTTATTATCCATGCTTGAAATAGGCCATTCTTTTCTGCAAAACTTAAAATATCACTTTTAAAATCGGAGGCCTAGGAAGTAACATTTGCTACAAATTTCAATGGATTATTTTTCGCTTATAATAAATTAAGCATTTTATAGGTCAGATCATGTAAAATTTAATTTCTCCGCATATTTAAAATGCTACATTCTGTTATTTGGCACGCTTTTAATACATCACTTTTAAAATAGAAATTTCAAGAGATATTAATTGCAAAATACTGTAACGGATGTTCTTCCATTTATGATAAAGTAAGCATACTATAAGAACAGTGAGGCAAAATTTATAAATTCTATTCTCAATATTTATTACCTTTATCAATGAAAAAATTAAATAATTTCTTTTATTTACATAATATAATGCAAAACATTCATTTGACCTGCCATTTAGGAATGCTGTATAAACTCATCTTATAATCCCATTAGCAGCTTAAATAGCTGTAGCTTTGTAAATATATGATTGAATGAATCTGCTATAAAGGATTTGAAAGACTGATATCATTCTGACTGAATATGATCGCGGTATCTGTTACTATGTGTCACTCTAAATATACCATTTCATCATAGCAGAATATGTAAGTGTTTTTTCCTTTGGGAATAAATTTAATTTCTTAAGTTAACTTATAGAGATAGTGATTAAAATAATTAATTAGTAATATATAATATTTAGTTAAAAATGACCGATAATTAACTCCTTCGTGACCAGCTATTATTATTTTTGGTAGTATAAACTATGGGTGGTGCCCACTACAATGCCAAATCAAAGGTGTTTTATTTTCAGGAAATATATAAACCCTGCTTTAGTACAGGGATACACATGTACATTTACACAGAAACTACATGAAAAAATAGGAATTTGAGACTTCCAAATTTTGTACCTTCTACTGCAATCGTTTACCCAGGTGCACATATTTCTCTTAGATAAAGTTTCCTTAATTTGGCTTTCAAAGCGTTTAAAATTTAATAATAATAACCATAAATATAGTTTTAGTTTTCTGAAATGTTCTTCATCCATATTTTTACTAATTGGATGCGATATGCGCATTGTTCATTATGGCAAGGCACTTTTAATAATTTTAATTCAACCTACAAAGTTATAAATCGTGTCTTATCTAATAAATCTTATGAACTTTACCTCAGTTCCATGAAACTCTACCAGAAACAACCAGATGAATACGCTCTTACCAATTATGTGGTAAAATAGAAACAAAATTTTTAAAATGTTACAGAAACAAAGTCAGATACATAAACTCGAAAACGGCAAATGAGTTTGTTTTTAAAAGAAAAAATACTGAATTAAAATATAATTTCTTAAAATTCTATACATTCATTCATTCAGAATTCTTGGAAAAGATAAAAAAATATTTCATTTACTTCATGTATCCAAATTAAATAGAATTGTTTCGTTATTATTCTCTAATATATAATATATATTATTTTATTCTCAGTACATTCTATCCAACTGTAATTTATTTTGAGCTGTTTCATTCACCATATCTTGCCTTTTTTTCCTTAAAAACTGTTTACTTCCCGAAAGTTATAGAGAATTTTAAGCTGTTTAGCAGTATCTTTATTGTCTGGAAGGAACAATGATAAAATTTGAAAGTCCCATGCTTCTTTTTAAAACAAGTTTGCAAAGAGAAAGAGGATAACTAGGAAGGGAATTTTTGAAAACAAATTATAATTGCAAGAAATAAAATCTAGCATTTGGAACATGTTTGTCTATAACAAGCTGAATATTTTGCTTTCGCGACAACCTAAGTGGAAGAAATAGATCAAGAAAAGATTTGAAAACACTAAGGAGCCTGATTTTGAGACAAAATATTTTGCTTCTGCATTTTGAGAAAGATTTTTATATATGATCTCTAATGAAAAAATAATACCTTGTTGTTGTTTAAATATTCAGACAATGTTCATATTCAGTTTGCATTTACATAGAATGCTTAATATTCGAGCTTATTAAGTCGAATTTTAAGTATTTAAGAAAAACAGGGAAGGCAAACATAACTAACCTGAACTACATCAAAACAAACAAATTCAAAGTAAATTGTAATACTATTTTATACGCAAAATAGATATTATTAATATAAATAAAATATTTTAAATCTAAATTTTATAAAATAAGTAATCTTCATAATATTTTGTTATAAAGATTTCAGGATAAGTATATTTTGTATATTCCATTTATTAATATTTTAATGTATTGTATTAGCAACAACAAGGTTGTAATATTATTAAATGATTTATCCATTCAACTGAAATAAGTAGTTTTTTTAAGACTGTAGTTTTAATAGGAATTGTTCAGGAAATGGTTATGAGTTGTAAAATGATATATTTAGGCTTATATACAATATTTATCAAAGCACTAGTTTAGAAAGTAAAAATATATTAAATCTATTTTAATATATCCATATATCATAATTTTCCTGCCCCTAAAATATAAAGGAAACGGAAAATAACCTTTAACAACCTACATATTACTAAAATATTTTGCTCGTTTATCGCAAAAAAAAGTCTGCTTGAATATTTTTTAAAAACTTGGATTTATTTATAATATAAAAGCCGCAATATTCTTTGTAGAAACCCAAGACCAAAAAATTTTTCATTTACTTCTTACCCATAAGATAATCAAATTAAATAAACATCCTTACATAAACCGTTACAAAATAAACAAACGTAGAACAGAAAATGAAGAAGCGGATAAAATTTTCCATGCCTTCCCAGCCTCCTTACTGCAGCTGAATCCAGCAGATCAGCTGCACTTACCTCAGAAGATTCCAGTCATGGGTATGTAATTATTAAATATAAGGGCATTGGAGCGGCATTGTTTCACTAAGCACTAATTCAAATTCCCATATTTTGCTCTCCAACCGAAGATATCTTGTTCGAATATGAAGAGGGAGGTATGTTCTCTGCAGGAATTTCTCTTTTATCCCCCCCCCAGTCCCCCTTCCTTCCCCCTCTCCTGGAATTCCAAATTGATTGTTCGTGTTCGCCACGAAAGTAAGAGCAGCTACAGACGCTGTTATTACTCCCCAAAAAACGAGTAGAAGGTTCTGGATGGTTTATTCT
>BGPR01014729.1:0-38449 GCA_013235015.1 Araneus ventricosus
TGGAACATCATGTCTGATTAAATATATATGAGTTTAAGTCTCCGAAGGAGAAAAAAAAAACCTTAAAACGGAGAATTTTAATAGTCACTTTTTCCGGATTGAGTAGATAATATTGTCACTATTCTACTAAGAAAGATAATTCTTAGTTTCGCAACTGCTTGAAAGCTCTTATTGCCGTTAAGTGAAAACTGTATCGAATGAATGTCCGTGATGAAATGACCATTCGTCGTTGATTACGGGGAAAGACGTTCGTTGACCTACCTGCCCCTTCCCCTTTACGTGTTAAAGTTCAGAAAATACATGGTCATATATTTTCTGGCAACATTTGTACCTGGTTGAACACAGTTTTACCTCGGAACCTTCTAGCCAAATGCCCCAGAAAATAATGACACACTACAATTTCTCGATTTTGCATTTTCATCGATTTAATTTCTCAAACGCGGACCGGAATATTTTTTATCTTGATTACATTTTAGATCGAAACAACAGCACATGACTCTAACTTGATACGTCACGTCTTCTAAAGCAGCGTAATATTATTATTCAACTTAGTTCGATACTGTACGGTATCAGTAGGACCATTCTTTTTTCTTACAAAAAATCGGACCATATATTTCCCAATTTTTTGCAAGTTTTAACTTCAGTACATCTTCCAGTTTGATTCATTTGCTGCGTTGTGTTAATATTGCATCATTTGCAGGATTTTTCACCCAAAAATAAGCAATCAATTCATGGGGACTTGTTTTCAGTAAGTAACTGTAGTAGTAAATACAACCCTATGATCATGAATTTTATTAACCTTTAGGCTGGGACATAAATCTGAAGAACTGCATTGAATGTGGGGAGTGAAATCTCTCCTTGTGTCTGGTACAGCAGCTGTACCGACCTGCATTCAAAGAAAACATTTTCTGGTAAAACAGTTGGTACTCCCTTTAAGGAAAAGGTTCAATTGCTAATTAGATGCAATCGTTCAACTATAATAAAACGGTTGCAAGAAGCGCATTTGATTTGTGCAAGGCTTTATTATAATACTGTTACAAACATGGAAAAGTCGCTTCCCAGCAATGTGAGTCTTATGGTTGAGAAGAGAGTTTACAGGGGTAAGTATGAGATGACCGACAGCAGCCCCGTCTGGACCCCCCCGACCTTGGCGACAAACTTGGCGAGACATTTGGCGACGAAATAAGGGATATCAAAGGTGCTGAATCTTCTCGATATCTCTATTAGAGAGAAAATACGCCACGAATGTGCTAGATCATTCCATGTGACGTCACGGCCTACCGGGAAAACTATAAAAGGAGAGCGCTTGGACGAGGTGTGGTGTTGGACCCATTGGAAACGACTTGAGAGCTTGCTCGCGCAGTGAGCGCTTATATTGAAAGCGCAGTTATTGTCGTTAATAGTTATTTTGCTGACCGTTTGTGTCGTTAGATATCAAAGTGCTGGAACTGTTATTACCTGTGAATTGTCTGTTTACATTGGTTAATCTGTGCAAGAACTATTGTTTCCTGTACTTGTGCTACGTGGGTTTTTCCTGCATATTTGTAAATAAACCTTCATTCTCCATTAACCCAGTGTGTTGGATTGTTTACACCATACACCCACAGAAAGATTTTTGCAACAATACGATTCAACGCTGTAATAGGCTCCTGGGTAACACAATAGTTTGCGAAAAAATCGCAGATGCAGAAGAAAATTGATCTATTTCCAACCCGCGGAAATCGCGGATAAGCAGTCAGAGGTTTAAGAACTGAAATATTTCTATTAAATACATTAAAGTTTCATTTCACGCTCGCGAATCTCGAAAGAAGAAAGAGATTCTGGAGTAGTAATAAAAGCAATTTTTTTTAAAAAAATAAGCAAATGAGTATCTATACCCGCAAGAACAGGAGTGGCGTTAGAGTCTGCCCTGACGGGGCAAGACCCGTTGTAAAAGAGGGGCGAATGTACGAAATTGGTCTCAAATTTTCAGATCTTTATCTTTATAGAGGGACGAGACTAAGTTGTGTGTAGTGCTGCTGAAGAATCCAGTCAATTTTAGAACCATTTTTATTAGGCTACGTTCCACAGCACAGAACATTAAAGTTACAAGACACAAGACAAGAACAGAGAAACGTATCACGAGACAAGCACAGACTAGAATGACAGAGAGGCATCATGGGAAAAAGATGGCTCCAGAAGCGCAAGCCACTACCTCATAGAAAGGAGAAGGCAGTTGATTGCAACCGCTACAATCTATCATTTAGTTGAATACCTTCTGCACAAAAACTTCTTTCTCCGACGGGGCACAGAATCCCCGACAGGGGGGGCCCTCCTGGCCCCGCTGTTTCCTCTGGCGCCAAATTTCAGCACGAACTGAAAGATTTTAAAAAGAATCGATATTAGTCATTTTTATACTTACAAAAGGAATGAGAAATATTTCTTACAGATAGTTTTGAATGTACTATTATTATAGTCATTATATGGAAAAATTAGCAATCTTAATTTTTTCGCTCGCATTCTCGAAATTTTTGTATGATTTTCGGTCAGAATGTTAATTGTTTCAAGTCTCGAATTCTGTGTTGTCCAATCCTGAAGTCAAAAAATATGCAATCAGGGTAATGAGACGTTAGAAAATTTAGAATTACAGATTGTTAAATTAAAATTACATAATTTTAAAGTTTTTTTACATAGAAGCTGAAATACTATATATTAGAAGAAGATTAAAAAATTTATCAATATAAAAGTCTGCTATGTAAAAATCATGGTTTGCGCAATAGTTCGTGGCGACGAATTTTGATAAGAAACATAATCGATTCTCCAGATAACTTTGTTGCAAATTATCTTTATGATTGTGCTATTCTTGTATTTGATACAATTTGAAAATGAAAAAAATCAAACATCCCAATCACATGCTACATTTTTTTTTAAAATGATTTTTTTTCAAAAAAAGTGATGAATTTTAATCATTTTGGTAAACATAACTATCAGTAAAATCTGTAATATTTTTTCATAAATAACAATTTTAGAAATTTTACAGGAAAAAACATTGATTTAGAAATTTTTAGCATGCCTTTCTTTATTACTCATTCTATCCATAAAATTACGACCAATGCTCTAAAATATACTGCTTTAAAAATTCTCGCCATTAAAAAACTACAGTAAAACGGATCTAAAACACCAATACTAATTAAATTCTTGAAATCACATATCCCTGTTATGTCTTTAATTTGCACGGATTTAGCCTACAAACCTTATCTCAGAAATGATTTTAACAGATTTAGTCAATGAAAGATGTAATACAAAGATCTCATGTACATTGGCAGAGTATAAGAAATAAATGAAAAAAAAAAGTACAGAAAATTACCTTTTAATGATATCAATTGGAGTTGCTTTTACAAATTTTTTCTCTAATTTTAATAAATTTTAAAAAATATTTTGGCATAATTTACAATACTTTTTTTCATTGTTGAAACGCAATTCAATCCATTTCACTTTATTTAATCATCCGATTTGCCTTCGTTCAGTATTAACGTAGACAAAAGAGGTGGGGCTATTTTGCCAATCGCCCAGTGTTATATGCAAGAATATATTTGGCATAATTTACAACAATACTTTTCACTGTTGGAAACACAATTCAACTCTTTTTCATTGTTTAAAAAAATATTTAATTGCGTGTTTATCTTTCACGTTGAAAGCTGAGTCCATATTCTTATGCAATCATCCGATTTGCTCGTTCAATAATGACGCAGACAAAAAAGGGCGGGGTTATTTTAAGCTCCTTCCCGGCGTTACAGACATCTCTGGACACTTATTATAGATTGCAATATTTTTCATTGATAACTTATTTTAGAAATTTTACAGGAAAAAAACATTTATTTAAGCAAATATTCTTGCATTCTTTTACTATCACCTGTTCATCCACATAAAATTACAGCTTTCTAGTCTCAATGCTCTAAAATATGTTTTAAAAAAATTTCGTTATTAAAATATGAAAATCTGGATTCAAACATCAATACTATTTAAAAATCTTGAAATCATATATCCTTCGTTATGTCTGATTTGAAGCCTGCTGGCCAAAATTGAAACTATTCTACTTGAATAGGCTGGTGCTAAGAACGGAAAGTTTAATTTCACCATTTTGCACTTTTCTTTTATTTTTTATATTAATATCGATTTTATGTACTGTTATAATCGATATCAATCTGGTTTCTAAAAATTTAAAAAATGAGCTGTATGACAAGAGTTAATAATAATAACAGTTCTCACTGAATCAGCGGTCCACCGCAAAACTGATTCCTTTGCCTGTTGTCTTAAGAAAGAGTGATGGTTGATTAAAAGAAAGCGTTATTTTCCCAAAGAATTTCGAACCCTTGATAATCCGATCCAGAACTAGAGATGGAGGTTCTTGCGAAAATAACAGGTTTTCGGTTGTTCTGGTTTTTTCACCTCCGGTTTAACCTGGCGTTTATAACTGCTCAAAATAACCGGTTTTTCAAATAACCGGTTTTAGGTTATTTTAAATAAAAGAACAAAACACCGTTTGTAGACAAAAATTTTATTAATATTGTTTTTACAGGAAAATAACGGCCTATCTATTCATAAAGACTTTCTTTAGTAATCTGCCAACCAACAGACGCCTCGAGTAGCCGTTGTCGTTGATTGTCTAAGATGGTGAAATACAAAGCTTCTTATAACTTGGTAAATTTTTTAGCTTAATCAAACTCTAAAATCGAGTATCTTCCGATCTGGTTTTCTTACGCTAGATTATTGATTTTTTAAAAATAAATCTAAAAAAACCGGTTTAGTTAAACAGGTAGGTTTTTTCCCCCATCCCTATCCAGAACTTTGCCAATGTGACTTGAGAAACAGCGAAACTGATCCTTTAGGTAGATTCCTTAATAGGAATAATACTATTTGCTGTACCTTCATGCATGACAAGACTTAGGGAAAATTTCTCCATAGTCTGATTGACCCGGAGAAGCAGCAAAAACTGATCCTTTTAGGTAGATCCTTAATTGTGAAGTATACTCATTTGTTACAATGCCCTCCCGACAAGAATTTGAGAAAATTCCTCCGCTTTTGTCTCCTGATTGACCCGAGAAGCAGCGAAACTTAACCCTTTTCAGGTAGATTCCTTAATAGGAATATCATTTGTTACAACGCCTCTCATGACAAGACTAGAAAATTCTCCGTGGTTTCCTGATTGACCCGAGAAGCATGAAATCATCCCTTTTAGGTAGATTCCTTAATAGGAATACTATTTGTTGCAATGCCCTCACGACACGACTTAGGTGTTCTCCTTAGGCTTTCTCCGATTGACCCGAGAAGCAGCGAAACTGATCCCGTTTTAGGTAGATTCCTTAATAGGAATACTAATATTTGCCGTAAATGCCTCTCATGACACGACTTGTGGAAAATTCTCCTTAGTTTCTCCGATTGACCTGAGAAGCAAAGAAACTGATCGTGTTTTAGGTAGATTCCTTAATAGGAATACTCATTTGCTGTAATGCCTCCCATGACAGACTTAGGAAAATTTCTCCATAGTTTCCTCCTGGATTGACCTTGGTAGCTGAAAGGAATTGATCCCTTTTGTGTAGATTCCTTAATAGGGAGTACTATTTGTTGCAATGCCTCCTGATAAGACTTGGGGAAAAATTTCTCCATGGTTTGATTGATCCGGAGAAGAAGGAAACTTATCCTCCTTTTCAGGAAGATTCCTTTTATTAGGAATACTATTTGTTGGTAAATGCCTCCTCATGACAAGATTTGGGGAAAATTCTCCATAGTTTCTTCGATCAGGTCACCAGAACCCAAACTCATCCCTTATTTAGAGGTTTATATAACGCGTTGCTTATTTTGTCTTGGAGTAACACGATAGCTAGAGTAATTTTGATTGATTTGAACCAGCGGGGATATGTTGTGGTGAGGGTGAAAGCCTTGGCCGAGTTCGTGGATTGGCCATCCAGTCAAAGGGAGGAATTTTCATTTCATAACTCTTTTTGGTATTGACTGAAGACAAAAAATGTAGTTAAAATTAGGCACATTATCGTCTCATCATAACAAGCAACTTTTGGCTCTCAAAAGCTAGATAGCTGGAAACCCCTTAGGGTTTAAAAGTGAATTTCAACCCTCTAACTTTCGACGGATTTTAACGTAATCATGTGACATGACACTTCGTTAGAAAGCCTCATCAGGTGCTTTCCAGCTATTTACTGTCCTTATCTCCGCCGAGAGTCCCTAGACACCCTTCAGACATGCCGGTGTCGGTCGTTATGGAAACGGGATAATTCCACTAGGATTTTAGGATGAAAGAATGGGCTCATTTCCCATTTGGCGCAGACGGAACTGGCGGAAGTCTCATTTCGCTTCGTACTTTCGGTCGAGAACGAATTCGTCGCCCAACGAATTGCGCTGAGTTGTCAAATGTTGCGGGTTGATTTTATTCGTTTCCTCTTCACCACTCGTTCATTGAAGCAAACTTCTGCTCAGGGTTTTTCTCGTGGCGGTAGGACAGCACGGTAACATCATCATCAGTCTTTAAATGGGGCGTAATCCAGTTTGTCAGGAAAAGACAGTAGTTGATTCAATCCTCTTTTTTATTCAATCACTGAAGATATTAGGTTATTTTTCCATAGGTAAAGGAATCATTTTTTACGTATCTCCATGACCAGGATTAAAGAGGTTACGCCCGAACTGCGTGCGCGCTGTTTTATCAGCTATTGAACTGCAAGCGCAGTTAACAATGCCTGGGAGGTTATATATGGCAAAAGGGGATTTTCTCCCGAAGACTCGTGACTCGAAATGAAAGTCAAAAGTTCTTATTACGATGGAAGAAGTAATTTTAAAATGAGGCACAAGCAAAAAATGATTTTAAAATGTTAAAAAACTTCAAATATCACATACTCATAGATACAAGCCCTTCGCGAAATTGCTTTTCCTTATATCTCTGGAAAATTAATCTACCTTTCGCTTCCGGTTTGACGACAGGATTTTTTTTAAAGAGGAAAGATACGATTTCGTTAAAAATCCGCCCACTACAGAATTCTAATGGTAACATAGAGTGCAATACAGAACAGTGGCTATCTATCCAGGATTCGGGTCTGGGGGTAGTCACTTAAAATTTTGTATCGAATCGTGACGAATGTCAAACCTCATAGGTTATTAAAACGCAAAACACTTAATCCCTTACAGACTTCTCTCTCCTACAATAGAACAATTAAAGAACACTCACAACATTCTTGATAATTTAATAAAAATCAATGAAACAGTAACCCCAAAAATGGTTTTCGACCGCTGTAAACCTTAAATACAAGCTGGAATGCACTAGAGAAGTAGAAAAATTATCCTGGGCTCTGATCAAGCCAGAAAGCAATATTGTCACGTTTTATTTATTTTTTTTACAAAATGAAAAATGAATCAGAAAACAGTTGTAGGATTTGAATAAATCAAGAATTTTTTCTGAAGCAGTCTTGGGGAGCTGCAGCCTGATAGCCCCCTCCCCTGATTCGCTAATGATACAGAAGCAAGGACTTGTCAGCAGGCTGAACAGCTGTTGAGCGTTCACTCATAAATAACCGGGTGCTCCTGCTTATTCACTTCTGGTCTCGAAACGAGTGAGTTTACCGAGCGGTTTGGACATCACAGTGAGAGAGTCCAGATGTCATCGCCAGAGAGGAAGGACTTCCCGGAGCTCGTCTAACGCAGGGAACGAGGGTGATGAGCAGAGAAAACGCCCTGCCGAGAACATCACCTACTTCGCGAACTCGCGCCTTTGCCCTTTAAGGAGGCCGACTCCTTTCGCCGCTATTCCTTCGGTTTTGTTTGTTTGTTTTATGTCGAGAAGTGGATGATAGCACGGTAGTTATATTTAGTGCAATAACCAGGTAAATGGGCGGAAATGGACCCAGAAGCGAAAGGGGTTTTGAACTTAAAAGACCGCCGGATATGTCAAACCTGTCAAAAAACGAAGATTAAGGCGGGCCACATAAGTAAGATTAAAAGTTTACAAAATAAATACTTAGAAAAGGGGCTTACTCCGAAAGTGCAATGCAAAAAAAAAAAAAGACAATAAAATTTTACGCCTTTTATACACTATTACTGTGGTAAAAAAATAGATATATTTTTTTTTTTTATCTTAATAATTTTTTTCCTTTTTCGCTGACTTTAATTTATAGTTTAGCCGGTTTAGATATACTGTTGACCTGGAGGACGCGCGGGTCATTTTATGACCCCAAGCCCTCCGAAAACTCAGATTCCTAGAAAGCTAGCCACCTGTTCATTCATTTCTTATCAGTAGATGTGAGTTATCACCCTTTTCTGCCTTTTGAGTATTTAGAAAGAATTTCCGGAATTTTCAGTCCCCTAATACACAAGCTTGGTCAGTTACTGGGGTTATTAAATGACCCTGCGCGTCTTCTTTCCGTTTGTTCTATAGCAGGGATGGCGAAACCAATGGCACGCGGCATAATATTTTGGGCACCTTACAGATCACAAAGTTCACTATGAAGTATTGACAGTACTATTTGACGGCACGTCTATGACCTCATTAAACATTTTTTTTAGAAAAAATGGCACGTTGATACATAAAGATTCTGTCTTATAGACTAGTTATTAAACGTATTGGTACTGTCAGTTCGTTATTTTCACGAATTGAAGCATTTAACTTCTCACAATGCCGACTCCAAAAGAAATGGAAAGGCTTACGCAAACTTTGCTGAAGTTGAAACTGATGAAGATCCAGACTTTGGCAGGAAGAGCAATGGACCGGAGGATATTTTAGAAGAGCTTACAGAGGGGGGGAGCAAGTACACAGCAGAAAAGTTACCAGGAGATTTAACAATTTACATGAAGTCATATTTATTTATTGAGCTAGATTAACTTGGGATTGAGGTTAGTGGATTAAGATAATTATGGTATTAGAGATTTAGAGAGCCATAAAGAAAGTGAGATGGGGACATAGTTTCATTATGAAGATGAGGCGACTTTAACTGCGCCAATACCGATCTGACTTACATGATGAAAAAAGAGGGAATGAGAGAGAGTTATGAGCTTTTGTCTGCTGCCCAGGTGCTCTGCTCTGCTCTGAGCGTGCAAGCTGTTTTAATGGGAAAGAGGGCTCTGCTCGTGACGTGTCCTGAGCAGATCTCTAGCTCCATCTATCGACAAAAAATAATTAATCTAGCTCTACAATCTAATTTGCGCAGTGATTAAATTATTCTTTACGGGTAATATCCTACATATATAATACAAAACTGTGTATTGCCTACAATGCATAAAATGTTCGAAACACTACTACACCAGAAATTGAGTTTAAAATAGATTACAAAGTCTACTTTTACTTGATCTATGAAATAAGACAAGCAAAATAAAAGCAAACGCAACTTGGAAATTACTGCTTTCTTCCGACACTTGGTAAGCTGATTATATTAGCATTCCACACACCTCGGTCGCCTGGGGTGAAGTTTCGAATTCGGGGATCAGATGATTGCACAAAAGATCCATGGTGAATGTGGGTCTGCGTACGCTAACTCTGCTGCTGTGGTGGGTCTAATATCCCCTGCTGGTGTGGTGCGGAAGTTTGAAGCGTGGGGTGACCGTCGGTACCGCCCCTCGTCATCTCGACCACGGTTCAAATTCTATCAGGTCCATTTCCAAATAACAGTTTGAAAATTGACGCTTAGTTAACTAAACACAACCAGAAAGTATTCCATTTTGAAGGATGCAAGAATTCAGACGAAACTACGTCATTTTGAACTGGTGCTTAGATGAATAGGGATATGTAATGCTTGGCTACCGTTGGCGATGGTTGATCGGACGCTTGGCGCAACTCCTGCCAGTCTAGGTTGCTTTATGTAAACGAATCAGTTGAGTGACGAACCTGAGAAGCGAGGTGAGATGTTTAGGCCTCGTTGTGGTCGCTATTTTTGGAATAGCTCTGGTTTCTGCGGCGCAACGTACCGCACTGTAACGTTTATGTACGTTTGTCTTGTACTGTGCCCAAAATAGAATTATTTTTTCTAAAATCTGGTGTTCTTTCATTTCAAAAGACAGCACATGGCAGTGATGCACCTCAGCTTATGATGACATAGATTGACGGCAAGTTAATGTAAATAGAACAGAACTTGAACTGTATTACTCAACTTCAGCTCTACCACACCACTTGGCGACCTATGAAGAATTCAGTATCGTCCATGCAAGTGGTAAACTCATCGAACAGTATGTTGTTGATAAAGTTTAAAAGTTGAACAATGCTGCTTAAACTATAAACACTTTGCAACCGCTTTATCAAATTTAGTATTGTTACAAAGCTATAAAAGTTGTTTTCATCAGATGCTAATCTATGACAATTTTATGGTGAAGTTGGCGACTTGGCGACAAAAAGAATTTTTCGAAAGACCTCGAACTGTCAACCTATTTCTACTGGCTTCTGTGAACTTTCTGAGATTACGTCACTTCCTACGTAATGAAGTCCCTCCCGTTGAAGAAACATATGCTAAAGCTCTCAAGCCAAGAAAAGTTGATTTTGATCAGCAAGCAAGCTGGTGAGCTTGATAAGAGACCCTTGAGCGCTGTATTGAGATTTATTGGTAGTCTCTGTTGTGAGTTTGTAAGTGCCGTTTTAATACTTAGAAAGTTACGTTTCTTTTCCAGAATATTTGTAAAATAAAGAGCTTTTATTTTAACCCTGCTTATTGGATTGTAACATTCACGTATGTATTCACAAGACGATTTTGCTGCAGTATTATAAAAAATGGATTAAAATGCAAAATAAAACTAAACTAACAAATATTAAGTTAATTCCCAGTCGTTTGACTTAAGTTAGCTTTCAACATAACGCCTTAAACATTATCAATTAAAATTTCTTTAGCAGAGAGAGAGTTAGGGATGGAAGTGCAGTAGAGGGTACTGAAAAATGAAAAAAGACTAATGAAGGTACTGGAGAATATAGAGACTGGGAAACGAGGATGAACCTTTTTTCAAGCTCACTACATGTTTAGTTTTGAAAATTACTAAATTTATTTCAAAAAATGAGTATGACACATGTAGCTGATCATAAATATGCAAAAAGAAAAAAATTCAGTATTTTTTATTTTCAAGAAATTTGTGGTTTCACAGTGAAACCAATGAAGGTTAATCTGGGCGAGATCCCCTGAATAAGTTATCAACGAAATTTCAATTTTAATTATGTATTTTATTTATAAGTATACGTGGCTATTCAGATATTCAACCTTCATAAAATTCAATATTACTTTCAACATATTCCAAATCTTTGAATTCTGTCCAAGAACTTACCCATTTTCCTCAGACCAGTGCCAAATTCATCTCTGTGTCTAATATCTTCGCAACAGGCTTAACATATTGAAACCGAATTTTATATAAGTTGGCCTATATCTGCTGAAAGAAAAATTTCATGTTTCGCCCATGCGCATTAAAAAAAAAGCTCAATGTGTGGTTTCAATTATGAAACCGAAAGGGTTAAATAATATTCTCCCAATAAAAAATTTCATTCTAATTCTTTTTCCAAAAAAGTTGAGGCAATCGTTTAAAACGAATCCTGAACCCATAAAGCACGTCAGTGAAAAGATATACACCGTTTCAGAAGCCTGCTCACACTATATAACAGAGGGCAGCATTGGCTTTTCACGAATTCTAGCTAGTGTAGCTCTGTCTGCCACTCTGCATACTAAGTCCCACGAATTGCCGCTAATTTGGAGTCAGTGTCTCTGAGGCGATCCGCTCCAAGGGACAACAGCACCATTCGGACGAATATTTCACTCCTCTTTTCGCAGGAAGCTGTAAGTGAACGGGGAGGTTTACTAACCGCCACTTAATGAGGAATTGTTTATGAGCGACCATCCGAGCAATTAAGCAGCATTCCCCAATAATTACCGTCGGATAATTAACAACCTGAAAAGCGGCTTGCGTAAGAAGTCATAATCGCAAAGAGACTAAACAACTGAAAAAGGGTAATTTTAAACCATTTCCGCTATAACCGGTGTAAGCGATTATTTAAATTTTCTTTCATTCTCTGAAGCTGGTCCAATAGGCCCGAGAAAGTTTGATATCACCGGCGGATGTGTCCAAACTGGTTTTGAATAGTTATGTTATTAGTTAAACTGAGAGCCGTTTGGAACGGACCTTACCGATTTTGACGGTCAGATGATCGAGACGACACCTGAAATTGAGCTCGGACGTGTTTCCCTACCACAGCCACACGAACGGCAAGGAACGTTTTGGCCCACTACGGCTGATTAAGCTCGGTGCACACCAGCCAATTTGATTGTTGAGCAGTAAAATATAACAATAGTAACCCACGCCCCTTTGTGTCTCCACAGGAGAAATGGGGGTCTTTGTTGTTATTTTACTGCACACCAGCCAATTTGGACGTTGAGCAGTAAAATATAACAATAACCCACGTGCCCCTTGTGTTCCACAGGAGAAATGGGGAATTTTATTGTTATATTTATCAATTGTGCCGATTTGAGTCGTTGAGCAGTAAAATATAACAATAGTAACCCACGTTACCCTTTGTGTCTCCACAGGAGAAATGGGGTTCTTATTGCTATATTTTACTGCACACCAGCCGATTTAGAAAGCAGTTGGAGCAGTAAAATATAACAACAGTAACCCACGTGCCCCCTTTGTGTCTCCACAGGAGAAATGGGGTTCTTATTGTTATATTTTACTGCACACCAGCCGATTTGTGTCGTTGAGCAGTAAAATATAACAATAGTAACCCACGTGCCCCCTTTGTGTCTCCACAGGAGAAATGGGGGTTCTTATTGTTATATTTTACTGCACACCAGCCGATTTGGATCGTTGAGCAGTAAAATATAACAATAGTAACCCACGTGCCCCCTTTGTCTCCACAGGAGAAATGGGGGTTCTTATTGTTATATTTTACTGCACACCAGCTGATTTTAGTTATTGGAGTTGTGCAAAATATAACAATAGTAACCCACGTGCCCCTCTTTGTGTTCTAATAGGAGAATGGGGGTTCTTATTGTTGGTATTTTACTGCACACCAGCCGATTTGATCGTTGAGCAGTAAAATATAAATAATAGTAATCTGGTCGTGCCCCCTTTGTCTCCACAGGAGAAATGGGGGTTCTTATTAAACAGAGTTTATTGTCAATTGTGCCGAGTTTAGGTTAGTTGAGTTAGTAAAATATAGCAATAGTAACCCACGTGTTCCCTTTGTGTTCCACAGGGGAAATGGGAGTCTTGTTGTTATATTTTACCGCTCAACGACACAAATCGGCTGGTATGCACGGGCCGTAACGCGCACCAGGTCCACGAACACGCAGTGGTGTAGGAAGGTGTACCAGCTCTGAGGGGGGTGACAAAATTGCCAGTTTTGTATTAATGCGCCTTTTGTTACATAAAATAACATGTCAAATAATTTACATGGGATTTAACAATGTTAATTGCAAATCGCGGATGAACGATATGCGATGCTGTAATGATTTAGTATTATTGTGTGGTGCGTGGGGGAAGGTGTTTTAATTTCATTTGAACCTTGCGCTCACGTAAACAAACAAACAACCGGCCCTTGTGACCCATTCTTTTTCATCCCCTGCTATTAAACATCAACGCCCAGAATCGTTCTTGTGCGACAAGATGATATTTTTAACCGGAACATCATTAATATATAAAAAAGCTGAGATGGAAGTAACGCTGTCACGTAGTTTGGTTTGGCTTACGTGCCAACAGACTCAGACAATCTGTCTACGCCTATAAATAAACACGCCCCTTGCTCTGCGTCATTAACGAACGCACCAATCCTATTTCTCGTTATGGCGCTAAAGAACTCGGATAGTTTTTTACATTCCTGCTGTATTGAATAAATTTCAATAAAATGACTTCATGTGTTCTATTTTTTTTGCCCCTCGGTAAACTTATTTATGAAAACGAAAGTTCGTGCAATTGATTCATTCTGTTTTTTATATATAAATTGAGCCGCGTTAACAGTTTTATGTCTTCTTTATTATTTTCTTTCAGTATTTATTTATTTTGTATCTGGTAATTTCCATTACTTTCTGTTAGACGCCTTTATTCTTTACTCGCACGAAACGAAAGTACTGTTAAAAGTAAAGTTATTATTAAATGAAGGCTAGTGTCAATTGATCACTTGCTCTGTTTTTTCTGCGATTTTTTTTAAATTCTTAAGCACTCTGCCAATGTACATGAGATTTTCTGCCATAACTTTCGTTAGTATGGCTGTGAAATGGGATATGAGATATGTTTAAAGTACAAACTTAGTAATAATATAATGGCGCAAAAGCGTTTGTGACATTGTGGTGGGTAGGTATTGCCCACTCTAGAACCGATCTTAAGTAAACATGTTTACCTTAGATCGTTCTATTAATTTAGAACGACATATCTCCGTCCCCAACCCACTAACTTAAGGTCTCTATAATATAGGAGCCGGACTCATATAGGCATTAATGTACTGAGCAGAGTACCACTGTAACTTTGGAAGGCTCTGATTGGACAAGCGAATCTGACGTACCATGCTTGCTTGTTTGTTTACCTTCGGCCACGCTCTGACCGATTCTTTCCACTGAAGGATGGTGTCGTGTCACTCTTCAAGTTTTATTTAGAATGATTATTTACTTTGAATAGTAATAATATCTTATTTCATTCCTCAGAGTTATTTGATTTATAAGGCGATGCTTAAGCACGTCACATTAACCTGCACCGCAGAATTTTTTACTGTAAAAAAGCCGCGTTTACTAGCATTCTTTTGTTCTGACCTGGTCACGCAGCACCATTTTTGAGCATGACGTGAAGTCACGGCAGACATTTTATAATGTCGTTGTGGTGTTGTTAAATATTAAATTTTGAATATCAATCTTTGATTAATGAATAATCGCGACCCCTGCACAAATTGAAGCAACACAAACAGACAGCAATTCAATTAATAAAAGAACAGTAACAGCACTTCAATAATGCTCGGCGTCTAACAGTTTACCAGCTCGCAAAGCGGTCAACACTACAAAGAGAAATTCCAAAGACGATCGCAAAGATCAACACAGTTACCCCAATCTATCCGTACTGCCGCGTATATTTATAGTCTTCCTGACAGGGCGCGTCGTCACATGGAAATCTCTTGAGAAATCCGATCACGGCTCCAAGTGAGAGATATTTAAAATTTATGCAGCATTTTGAGTATCTTCGTTTTCTTGTCGTCAAGGTCGAGGACATTGGGTGACTTCTCTCGATAGTTAGTAAGAACATCTGTGTCGTCTTCTTCCCCAACCATAAGACTAAATTAAGCGGGTAGCGACATTCCATGTTTATAACAATATTGTTAAAAGATGTAATGTCGCTCTGCCTCGCTAGTCGTATAGTTGGGAGGAGTTTTTTACAGGGCAGCATGGAGTGACGGGCATCGGCCTTCCGGGATCCTCGACCTTGGCGATCATTTTGGCGTAATCTTAGCGACAAATAGATGATTCCAGAAAATGCCAAATGAAATGCTTCGATATCTCTATTAGGAAAGGAATTACGCTTAAATATACAGAAAACTCCATGACGTCATGGCCTATCAGAGAGTATATATGACCCTCGTTTAGATCAGAGAGTGTAGTGTGTTGATCCATTGGGAACGACTTCAGAGTTTCAGACTGCAGTGCGACCTAGAAGTTGGTGGCCGAGCGCCATTGAAAGTAATTATTGTCGTTACTATTATTGCTGATAGTTTGTGCTTGTTAGATAACAAAGTGCTGAATTGTTATTACCAGAATTGTTGTCTGTTTACATTGGTAATCTGTGCAAAATTATTGTTTCCTGTTACCTGTGCTACGCGTTTTCCTGCATATTTGTGAATAAACCATCTTTTCTCCATTATCCTGCGTGTCGGACTGTTTACACCATACACCCACAGAAAGCACTTTGTAACAATATTTTAAACTGAGAAACAGAAAAGGATGGCTTTTAGTGAAACAGAGTTCAACCACCTCTCCCATTGTGTCACTGATGACTCAGGTTTTTCTTTTCATTCCCAGATACTCACCGCTGCGGTCATTGCTGGCCATCGAATCCCCTGTTAGGGGCGCAGCAATTCCCACCAGTCAGTGCAATATCTTCCCTTTATTTGAAGAAATAATCCTCCGTCTGGGTGGAGAAATGAGTTTGCTGCCACCCATCTCCCAGAAGAACGACTTTGCAGAACAGGAAGGGATCTCTCCTTGCGCACGTGACGAGGGTGCGCAACCTTGACGCCCCTGCTTTTTTTCAACTATAAGTGCGATGCATCTCGATGGATTTCATTAAGTGAATACACACTCGCCACCATTTCTTCATTTAGATCCAATGAGAGGATTTGATGGAAGGGCGAAATACCGGCAGGTAATTCGACTTTGCTAAAAGTGAAGGGAATACATAAATGAAATAACCTCAGTCGAAAATCCTAAGTTGAAGGTGCAAGCTAATGATCTTGAAGATTCCATACCAGAATCATATAGGTCACCAACCTGGGAATTATTTTCGAGTTACTAGAATGAACAGAAAATCTACAAGGCTGGATAAATTTACAATTAGAATTGACTTACAAATTCTTTAGAATGTTACTCTTCATTTCCCAGGCTTGCCTTTATTTATTCGTATACAAAAATCATAAGCAAATATTGTATTCGTCGTACCCGACCTCGAGATTTTGATGAAGCTCCATGTTGAAGATCTCCCAAAAAAATATTTTTTGGAATTATGTCTGCCTGTGTGTGAACACGATAATTCAAACAGTGTGTAGTCCGCGCCGATTTCGAGAAATGTCGGGATTTAAATCATAAACAAAGCTTTTCTTGTCTTTAATATCAATCTTAATTGAGTTGTCGATTGACAGAGTAAAGATGGAATAGTTGAAGCAGAGATAAACCCGCAAGCCACCAAGGAAGCCCTGCTACGCGATAAACTATGATCTATCATTCCAACCATTACACTACCTGGTACTATTGCATTAAAAGAGATTGATAATTGCCGGCTATTGGATACATGAAAGATCTACGGCACGGACCCGAACTGCGTCTTTCTTATGTTTTATTTAGAGCAACTTTTGATGGCGCCATCTGTTGACAGCATATAGATTCGCGTATGCTCATATTTTCCGTATTATTCAAAGTTTTGAATTAAAATTTTAATACGGTATTTCTTTTACGTATTGTCAAGTATTCGGTAAGTTTCGTACAATTCAAAAGAAAACTCTGCATGTTATAATAAAAAAACATGTGGAGTTTGAAATTTTCAATTTAATACCGAATTTTACTTATATTCTGATAAATATTTTTATAGTCTCACTTTGGGATCTAGTAATGCTCCTCAAGCACTTTAAAATGACACCAAAATCAGCTAAACACGTTTCCACGCTACACTTATTTAAAACCTTACATAAAACTAATTCATAATAGTAACGCGCATGCGCCTACACTAGTACAATGACGTCACAGGCAAAAGAAATACTATGCGACAAACTCTTACAGGTATGATCTATCCGTTGTGGGGTCAACCATTCTTTTCTCATTATTAGTCTCGTACTTATTAGCGATTCAAATCTGACGGTATTTTGTCACACAAGAAAGTTAGACCGACTATCACTGGTAACGAGCGGAAAGACGTTTTCGCTCCAAAAGCAAGTAGACGGGTGAAATTTGATACTGGTCTTTACACCAAAATCGTAAATTTCTATCAAATCTTGGACGAAATGAAATCCGTCGATGAGAAGTCTTTCCTCCGTGTGCATGTGAACTCGATAACTCTGATGGATGAAATTCAGCATATAGTTTAATTACCAGACTTGTAGATCTGCAGTCTGTCTATACATAGGGTTGCCATGCGTCCCATATATACGGTACTGTCACCGTATTTCATTGCTCAGTCCCGTATTCTTATTTGTCTCGTGTTTGTCCCGTTTTCTACTTTAAAGAGCAATTTTGATTTGCCATTATCTTTTTTAAAATGACTTGCGCCCAATTTTATAATTATGTGAAAGAAGAAAATGATATAATTAAGAACGTAAAATCAGCTTTAAAATATGACTGGGCTCAAAAGGATTAGCCTCGCGTCTTTTTTATTATTCTATGTGTTCATTTTATTAGATTGCTTAATCTTTCTTGATTTTTTAAACGTGTTCATTTTATTGAGTAAAATAAACCATTATTTACCCATTTTGTTATGTTTTTTTATTTAGCACTTAAACGCCGCGTATCAATGCTTGGCAATTATGGAAACCCTACATGTATAAGGGAACTTGGTAACTGAACCAGCGGGAGTGGTCTCCCATAAACTTTCTCGTTAATCCTAACACATGTGGAGAAAAAACTAAGCTGAAAGGCAGCAAAACGACCAAGCATCCCTAATGCAGTGGAGAAAAAAGCTTGGGAATAGGAAGCTTGGGGGCGAAAGGCGTAGGTAGAAGCGGAAAGGATTAGAGCGAGTGAATCGCGCAATTACGCAATAACGGCCTCGCGTCATTTTGTGATGAGAAAAGACAAATAGGTGATTTGAACACCTTTTTCTCGACCGATTGAAACGAAAATTGGGCACGGATCTACAATTAATATTAGCAGGCCTCATACCAATTTTTATTTATCTAAGCCGAAGAGTTTACGAATTATAATGTTTAGAAGTATGCGATTATACAGACTGACAGACAGACAGTCAACCCTTCGACGGATTTGGCCCAAAATTTTATACGAACCTACATTCATTGTGATAAAACTGTGTACCAAATTTTATCCATCTAGCTATTCAAGTTTTTGAGTTATAGTGTTCACATGAACGCGGACAGACGGACAAACAGACTTCCCGCAGACGGAATTTGTCCAAAATTTGATAGAAACTTTCAAATTATGCGTTAAGATCACATACCAAATTTCATTCCCGTAGCTCTAATAGTTTTAGAGTTATCGTGTTCACAGACAGACAGACATAATTCCAAAATTGTGTTTTTCGGACTCGGGGAGGTCTAAAACGTGGCGATTCGTCAAAATCTCGAGTTCGAATTTTTTGACGATTACAATACTTTCTCTTTGTATTCTTCGTATACTAGAAAGTAAATTGGATACACGAAATCTGGTATGTGGTCTAGCCACCAAATTGCAAATATGTATCAAATTATTGACTCAATCGACCAAAGAGAAGAGGTTCAAAATGCATACTCGATTTGCTTCACTATACCACATAGTACAAAAGTGCCATGTTGGGATAATATACAAGGGAGTTGAGAAGAAAACATTTCCCTCTGGTTTTGCTTACAAGGGAGTTGAGAAGAAAACATTTCCCTCCGGTTTTGTTTACAAGGGAGTTGAGAAGAAAACATTTCCCTCCGGTTTTGTGTACAAGGGAGTTGTGAAGAAAACATTTCCCTCTGGTTTTGTTTCAGAAGCACTGAAATTCCACCCAGGAAAAAACGGTGGATAAAGGCTTGTACTGTGTGGGATGGCCAAAGAAAGACCGAAGTTAGACAGACTTTGGCTTAACTGGCATGGGGTTGGTTAAGGCAGGGGTTAGTAAACCTTTAAGAAGAAAGTGCCATCCTACTCCTTCTTGACAGTTTTAAATAAAGTTCTTCTTAGGACTCCACTTTTGTGTTGTTTTCATATAATAACCAAGAAAGATTATGCGCTGCCAGCCTTATTATATTGCGAAGATCTTTGTTTCAAAATACACTTTCGGTTTTTGTGACAGAGTCATGTTGTTTGAGATCGCTACTCAGATTAAAGCAGGCCGAGCATGTATTCAAAATGGATGCTATTGGGACCATTAAGAAACTTTTTTGGCTAAACCGAGGGGTACTCGCAAATGAGGCAAATCCAAGATTAGATGTAGCGACTCAGTGGCGAATCCAGGGGGGACTATCGGGCTGCAGCTCCCCGAGCTAAGCCAGAATCTTGATTTTCTTTCAAATCACTACAACTGTTTGTTCTAAATTTCCCTTTTTTTAAAGAAAAAAAATAAAAAAACGTGACAACATTGCTTTCTGGCTTGACAAGCTCGAAAATTTTTCTACTTTTCTAGTTGTTCCAGTTGTACTTGTAGCGTTTACTCGGTCGAAAACATTTTTTGGCTCGTTATTTCATTGCGTTTTTTATTAAATTATCGAAAATATTGTAGCGTTCTTTATGATTTTTATTGTGAGGTGAATGAAGTCTGTGAAGTTAAAGTGTTTTGGTTTACATAAGCCATGAGGTTTGATATTCGTCACGACGATACAAAATTTTATGACCTCAGCCCCGACCCAAATCCTGGATTCCTCACTGTAGCGACTGTCTGGGAAAAGACCTGAATGAATCGAAAAACATTGGCGAAAAACGGGACATCATTGGAGGGAATTCTGAGGAAGGCCAAAGTCCACCCAGGGCTGTCCTGCCAGTGAAGAAGAATGTTAAGATAGCTAAACTTGAAATAATCACCTCCTTGCACGAGGTAATCAGAATTAACCAGAACAGAAAACTGAAAAGTAAACCCAATCTCTTGGTGGCCATCGCCTCACTAGAATTGAAAAAATTACTTCCCAAGGTCTTTCTGGCGGAAGTTTTCCTGCACTTCCCAAACTAAAACACAATAGTGGACCACCTTTCTCATGAGAATCTCTTGGGAGACGCAAAAGTTTTGATTGAAGAGCCTGGAATTCTCGATTGCAAGCGAACCACTGCTTCAGGAGCAGCAGAAGCATTTAGATGAGATGATCGGATCTCTTGGGGGGGGGGGGGGGGCGCTCAGACCAAAACGCAGACGATCCGTTTAGAATAGAATGCAGGGTTCATGGTCGTGCACACACGAGCAGCGTCTCCGTGGGGAGTCAGCGCCCTCTGGAGAGCCACCCCTTCCTCCCCCGAATTCACGCTCCGCTTCCGTCGAACACAAAGAAAGCCGCGCCATTTTTGATGCGTTTTTGGCGGGTTCACGGGCGACCGAACACATTCCCGTCTAATGACAGCGAGAAAGACTGGGGGCTGTTGTTACACAAAAAGCGCTCTTTAATTCACTGATTGGATTGTTTGTATTAATGAATAAAGTGCGCAGCGAGAGACCGACTTTGACTTTTTTTTTCTGCATTGAGGCAAAGTAAAATAATGGTAGTTTCCAGACTGCTTGAACGGGCAGAAGGGGACTTTTGCCTGAACTAAATATTTACTAGACACGGTCAAGGCCTGCCTTAAGAGGCACTGGCCCAATTGGGGAAATGTTGGTCAACATTTTTTTTATATAAAGTTTTGAAGAATTAAGGATTTAGAGTTAAGAAAAAGCCAGTGAAGTGTTATCGCATCGACTTTCTAGTATACTAACACAATATGATGCGTTTTGTCCTTGGAAGTTTAATGAAGAAAATCGAGGATGCATTTTGTACGTCTTCCTTTCTTGTCACCCGAACCTAAATTTGATACAGAATTACAATTTTGGTGACAAGATCCAATACCATATTTCATTTATCTGGCATGTTGCGTTTATTAGTTGTAGCGTTCGTATGCCAACGAACAGACAGACCGACCGACAAACAGTCAAACTCTTCGATGAACTTGGTCCAAATTTTGAACAGATTTAGAATTCTGCTGATAAAACCATATGCTAAATTAAATCTTTCTGGCTTTTGTGTTTCCGTGTCTATATGAACATACTGACAGACAGAATTCTAGCAAACGAATTTCGTATAAGATTTGACAGAAATTCACAATTTTGGTATTATGATTTGATGTTATATTTATCAGGATAAAGATAGGAAGTGATTATGCTATGATTATATTTTCATGCAATAGAATTTTAAAATCAAAGAATCAATAACAATCGAACAAAAGGTAAGTACAATTCAGACACAAAATATACCGTGAACATTGCACATTAACTCTCATATAAACGAAATTTCTAAAGAATTTCATTAGTTTCGAGGAGATATTTCGCTTCGCTTTGCTATTAAGACTATGTGCATAACCTAAAATTATCATTCTTACATGTTAAACTCCAAAATAATAAGATTTCACAAATTTCTTGCGAAATTCATTATTCTATCACCTCTGAAATTCTCTGTAAAACTTTCTTCACTGCACGTTCTCAACCCTAACAGTGAAGATTTTGCTCTTACAATGCTACTCTCGGAATCCACTGAGCATTTTACAAGAAGAAAATTGAGGTGGCGTCTCAACACAGCTGAACTAGCAGTTAGACGCAGTTGATTTGGCATGTGAACTGTCTCCATTGAGTTTGTTATTTGAGGTAACAAATTAATCGTATCATGTTTACCTTTCTAATTTTTAATTCAAGAGGCAAAACGATTCTGTAGAAAATATTCGAAAGATCGCAAATAAAGAAAGTTTAAAAAGCTTTGGAGTAGAATTTCGCAAGACGCGATTTTTTAAAACTAGTCTTAGCCCAAAATCTCTTCCTTCAAATCAACTGGCCAGATGTGGCTATACAAGACGAGCACCATTTGTGCTACAATGTATTTAAATCTCGCCATTCTTACTGTACGGCAATTTTTGGTCGGCAAGAACACTCAGCTCGAAGCCTTCCCGCCACTAAACTAAGAATTTGCTAGCTGAACTGCTGTAGTCTGTGTTTGGAATCATCTTCAGTTTAACTTTCGCGCGGATCCGTGGTATTCCATTCCCGACAAGAAATCCGGTTGAAAGCTGAAAATATGAATAAAAGCAAATATTGGCGCAAGTTCGGCATGAGCAATAATATTAGCATTTATTTTTCGCTCTCCGTGTTGTTTGCATTCTATTTATAGTACATTCTGCGAAAAATAAAACAAACAGCCGTTCCGATGGGCGGCGAACCGTTCCCTGAACGTCCAAGATTAGCTGCCCCAAAATAACAAGCCGCGGGGCAGGGAAGATGCAAATTTGTCAACAAACATACTTGGAAGATGACATTGAATTCGGTATCTGTTGATGTTTCTTTTCATAAAGGGAGATAAGCCTGAGAGCGAAAGGAAAAAATGTGTCAACAACCTCTTGGGATGTCGACGAACGCGAAAGTCGGATTTTCGTAAACAGTGATGTAGGTCTCTGCGCCAGGAGAAAACGCAGCTGACACGATTCCGAACGGTATTCTCGTCCATCGCGCACGAAGGACTCGAATGGAATCATATGCTTGGAAAAAGATTTACTTTCATCGATGGCGTGAACCGATTTATTAATTCATGGTTCATGGACATATTCATTTCGACGGTAAACTACTGAATCATATCGGTAATCGGATTCATTTCGTTCATCTGGAAAAAAAAGAGTGCCACAATACAGAATTTTCAGTTTTTTGCTTGGAAGTCTTCAAATGATATATTTCTTCAAGACGTAATGTCACACTTTCAATCAATATTCGCCACTAGAGAAAACAGTATTGCAGTGTAGCCAACATACTGTTATCTTACGACTAAATAGGCCTAAATCGGCAAATACTTCTCCTGTATAATTCCGGTTTTATCGAACTGTGGTAGTCTTCTTCCAAGTGAAAGATATTATTAGGCACAGGAAACGAGTTTGCCGATACCACTTGTTAGTCTCATTCTTATTTAGATTCGTAAAAACTATAATCCTTGTAGTAGAGACAGGCAGCTTGAATAGCACTGGTTATGAAGAGCTGCTGGATAATAAGATAAAAGTATCCTGGCTTTTTGCAGTGGAATTTCTATGAGATAGAGCGTTTCTTATTATTTCAGAAATGACGAAACATATAAGTTAAAAGAGACATTTATTTGGACGACCACATTTAAGAACATATTTACAGATTACCACATTTCCATTTAACAGGGTTGATACTTGCCCTACATCTTATAGGTACAGTACCAGCAACAGCTTACATAGCAGTGATGTCTCTCCGAGGAGAGAATGCTTAGAGGACCTACAGACCGTACCAAAATGACATAGTAGAGACAAGCATATATACTCTGCTAATAATCAGTAGATCTACAAATCAGCTGCGGGAATCGAATAGACAACGTCATACGATTCCGATTAAATAGCTGCTAATATGGATTTCAAGTGAAGTGACTAGCTCAAAGAAATGACGTGAAAATCTTAAAGAAAGAATGCTTCGAATCTTAGAGTAAAGGTACGAGAGACAATTTAGAAAAAATGCAACCTTCGTAGCTTAAAATGCAGAATGTCCGAACAGATATGTTGTAACAAAATTTTAATTAGAGCAAACTGTCTCTTAATCTCCAATTATATAAACTTCGGATATAAATATGCATTTCTTCCCAAGAATATTTTTAAATTACCAAAGAATATAAAGCATTTCAAGGCAAATTAATTCGCATGTTTTTTTTTTTTTAATGTGAAAAATTAACTTTCTAAAACTAAACAATAGCCGAAAACCCAAAAACAGTCTCGCATGGGGCGCCAAACAAAAAGTTACGGCGTTAGCTACGACTGCGCCATATAAATAGCATGACACAAACATTAGCCTTCCATTTCCATGCCAGAACACGAAAGAGAAACAAGTCTGATCAGGATTCAAACACGTCCCAGAGGGACTTCTTAAATCACTCAACCATCTAAAAAAAGCTCCATGTGTGAAGACTATCGAAATTTATTCAGCAGAAGGTTATATAATTGCGCCCATCAGGCCCTTTAGCGCCTACTTGGCACGATCCTCTGGCTTTCTGGCCCATTATTAAAACAATAAAAAGGCTGCAACCCTGCCATTTGGTGTCGAGGCCACCCTGGTCAACCTGAGTGTGAACCCTTCGTTGATATTTACAACGCACGCACCCCAATTGCGTCACTTTCCCACCGATGCGCGTCCTGCTTGCGCGGGAGGAGAGAGAAAGGGGTGGACAACGGGATCGCGGCCTTCGGAGAGGTGGATCCACTCCGAAACAAAGAAAGGCCACGTGTTTTTTCCCGCCAAATACCACCGACCTCCGAGGCGGTCGGACGCTCGAAGGTCAAAGTGTCAGCCGCTGCCTACACCTGAGCGAGAGGGCATCTAACTGCGCACTTCGCCCGTGGAACACGAAAAAAAGGAACAAAAAATTTATGTTCGACAAGCAAGTATGCAGAGTTATTCCCAGGGAACGATAGGTAACCAGTTTTTTTTATGTGTACTTATTTTCACCTGAAGAGGCCTTTTTTCTTCCCCAACCCATGCAATCCATCGGTTTCCTTCTTTATTTTTACATGCATATAAATTAGAAAACATATACGTCAAGAATGCATTGTAAATAAAGCAATGATATCATAGAATTAAAAGTAAGTACAAAACTGGAATTGCCGTTTAACCTCTTGCAATTTTAGAAGTCCTTGAATGATTGCCCATAATCGGGTAGTCAGATTATAATCGAAAGTTGGGAAAAGACTTCGTAATTTTGAATTGAGTTATGATCAGGTGATAAGAGCGACGTCAGGTTCAGCTCAACTAAATAAACTAATAATAGGGTGTTAAACAACCAAAATAGGTTCTCTGTCGAAATTTCTGCATCCCATTAACATCACTGGCTTAGAAAGGGTAACTGGAGCCCAGGACAAAATGATTTTTTTCCTCCATCGTTGTCAGTGGTTTGACAAGCGAAAATGGAACCTACGGAATTTTATTTTTACGCCCCCTCACTAAATTTGGATTTAAAAAGTGTGCACTAATGTTTTTCTCCGTGGTGTCCCCTAAAACTGGCACACCGGGCATCTAAATCTCCCTTGACCACCAACACTACGCTACTGACTAGCATTCCTAATGTGACCATACGTCCAGTTTCGAACGGGACAGTCCCGTTTTTAGGTAGACTGTCCTGTTGTCCCCAAGCACAGCTTCGGGAGGCCGAAATGTCCCATTTCCAGAAAGAGAGGAACATACAGTTATAATTTTTAAAAAATCCAACCAAAAAATCCGACAGTAGTGCTAGAGACATGTCTCACACATATGCAATACTACTTTACGCAGCAAAAAGTGACAGAATTACACATGGGAGATGTTTCAACCTAAAGTCGTTGGGTGGAGTTTTTCAAACACTTTCACACCAATAATTTGAATCATACGAACTTTCGTATAATTATTGAATACAATCTATGTCTGTCGGAACATATTTTAACTAACACCTGGAAAGACCTACCTTTGGCAACTACAACAAGCGTAATCATAGGAATGCCCCGTCCTGGCCGGAGCCGTCCGGTTGATCAGATGAGGGCAGAGTGAAGCAGCCCCACGCAATATGGGGGCGAAAGTCCCTATTATCGGTATCGGTAAAACCTCAACCGACTCTGCTACATTAACCCCCGATTGCTATCTTATGTCTGCCGGAACTAATGCACCTGTACAAAGGATCTTCTCTTCTGAATAAGGTGTGGACGAGCGAAAAAACACAGTTGCAGGTTGCAATTCTTAATGTAATGTTAATTACCATAGTAAATTTTAAGAAATCCCACGAAGAATTTCACTCGTATTTGAAATCTATGCAAAATATATTGAAGTCAAAAATTTGTTCCTCAGAAAAATACAAGAGCACATAAACTATTTATTTTCACATGTTCATCCTTGCTCTTTTCATTAATAAATAGAATTTTTTTTAATACACGTTCTATTACCTAAAATTTAGTAAATGTCTCGTTTTGAGGGGAAAAATAAATGGTCACTTTGAGCATTCCAGTAAAAATCAATGTTTACTGCAACACGAAACATGAAATAATTGTCCCACTACTTAAACTATTGATATCAGCAAAAGCCCTCAATTTAATATCCACAGCTTGAGTGTAAAACAATCGGGACTCGGATGCCTTGCTGTTTTCACTGCAAGCCTTTACCTCAGTCAATGCTCCCCTCTATCTTTACACGTGTGTGCTCCCTCGAACTTTACACGTGTGTGCTCCCTCGCCTCTACTTGCTCTTTCCCAGAATATCAACCTCTAAAGATAACTATCACGTGACTGGTCCTCTCTGACATCACTTGAATTTAAATTACGATCGTTATCATCTGTTAATATGGACTTCACTTCTTTTTGCATTTTGTCCCTATAACAATCACTTGATATCTTTCTGAATATTAGAAAAATATAGGAATTTTTGTGGCACTATTCATAGCAGGGTTGTCGATTTTTTTTATTTTTTTCAAAAAAATCGATTTATTTGATTTAAATCGGATTTTTTTTATTTAAATCAAGATTTTTTTTTATTTTAATGATTTTTTTTAAAACTACATATATATTTAGCATTTGTATATTAGACAATGAGCCCTACAGTCATAGAATTATATATATATAACAACATACCAGGCATTAAGCTGTACTTTCTTTAAAAAAAAAACAAATTTAAAAAATTGAGTTCAAAAATGTAACAACTATTTAAAAAATATTTGTAAACTAAAATATAAAAATAATATACTTTTGAAATATAAGATAATTTTATTAAGGAAAAAATTAACAATATAATAAAAATTGTCATTTCTTGATTATAGATATATTATTGTACTGGAGAATTTTACATTCGACTGTTCATTTGTTCCTTACAAACACAAGTTCTGAAGCTTTCTCTAATCCTAATCTGTTTCACCCAAAACATTAAATAAAAAATTTTCTAGATAAAATTTTTAAATTCATGCTTTGAGGTGCATTGAGTCACCATCAGGACTACCTGTGTGCCAAATTTCACGACTGTAAGTGCGATAGATTCGTCTGGACATTGCGCACACGCTCACAAACATTGCCTTTTAGAAGTATAGATCATAGTTTAAATTGCACTATGTAGATGTTTGTATTTCTTTTGGAACATTTATATGCATTACTTAATTATCTTACATTTGAACATTATTGCAATATAAAAACTTTGTTGTCCCCAACACTATTTAGTTTTCTCCAGTATTAAAAGGAAACTCACTGCATTTTACTATGTTCTTTCTTTGTAAACATGATCCTTTCATAATATTTATTTTATTTTATAAAAAAAAGGAGCATCTCATACTTTGCATCTTATTGTGTTGCTCATTAGAGATTTGTTTAACCCTTTGCGGCGAAGTGTGCCAGTTAATGGCACACCTAATTTTACTCGCTTCTCAACCTTTAAATTCAACTATATTTGAAAATAATAGGTTTAGGGTTGGACTAATAGTACTCCTTTTAGAATGTATATAGCAGTCTTATGAAATTTTGTTTTAGAATATGAATTATTAGAGATAAAGTTTGGGAAAATTCCTTGACTCGGAGATAAGAAATTTTTCAGTTCTGGACGTTTAACAATTTTAGCAAAGTTACTCGAGAATTTTGCTCCAATATTCTTGAAGTTTTAATTTATAATTTTCTGTAAGATTCAACAATAATTTTTGAGTGTATCAAGGTGGCTGTATCTAAAGGGGGGTGACCCGAAAGGGGGACGACCCTCCCTCAGAATGAAGTAAGTTTTTTAAAAAACTTTTTTTGTAGATTCTATGTCTAGACAATAAATTAAACCCATTCATGATGTTTTTTCATCATATTTCCAAAAAATTATTGCCTTGCGCCGCAAAGGGTTAAAATCTAATTTGCTTGTGTTCTCAAAAATAAAGATATGGAAAGTACTCTAGTTACATCAATTCAATAAAATATTTCTTTATGTTTATTCTTTCTTTAAATATACATTTAAAAATACTTTAAAATCACTATTTAAAGATACATGAACAATTTTATTTCATTAAAGCAGATTAACTTGATATTTAAAATAAAGTGATTTAAATCAGTGATTTTTTTAAAAAAAAATCAGTTGATTTAAATCAGTGATTTTAAATCAACTGATTTAAATCACCGCAACCCCGATTCATAGTGTTCTAATTATTATGGCATATTGCTTAAATTCAGAAGAAGAAAAAATAGAATGTTGAATAGGCTGCTCAGCAGCTTTCCTGACGAATAATTCTCACCGGTGGTCCGCAATCTATATTTCGCCAACATGAAGACTTTCGAACCTCTAAATAAACTTCAAAAATGACGGGAGGCTGTCTTTTTCAAACAGCCGCTGATATTAAAGGCGTATGACTACTGTACTCGCGTGACTCTTTTCCGATTTTCAATTTTTTTTGTAACTTCTGTTGTTACCCTTTATCTCTAAAATAAGGCATTAGTTATGTTTTTAACATATGTAGTTACCGAGATATAGAGGATCTCCCATACAACGTTTTTTGTGGCGCTTTGGCGTGTGAATCAAATTCAGCATAAATAGTCAATATAGTCATGTCATTTATTACAGCAATAAATGATATTAGCTGAAAAATTATGGTCAGTAGTCTCAAGAAACCCACTGCATCATAACAAGATAACTCGGACAACTTAAAGTCTGCAAGAGTTTTTGCATATATCTAAAGGCAATCCAGACGATGACAGCTAAGATGCGGACATTCTATAAGAATATTCGGAACCGATATAGCACACTGGCAAATTGGGCAAACAGGTTTGAATACAATAATAAATGTTTACGTTTTGTGCGAGTTAAGTCCATCGATGCTTCAGTATAGGCATATTAATATTTTAAAGGCGTTTGGAAAATTCTCTACCGGTGTATCGATCAGGTTTGACGTAGCGCAACGATCGCATTAAATGAATAGGATATTGAAGAATAACAACAAATATTTGTAAGAAACAAATCTAAACCGGAATCCTTCAATCTGTTGAATTTCACTGCTGCTTATACAGGGTAATTAAAAATGAATGCACTGATTACAAATGGCTGTAACTTCCTTGACAACAATGATGGGACGAAAAGACTAAACACAATACAGGAGGAAGCTTAAAGTTTTCTTTGCGTACGTAATAATTTCACTACGCGACTTCCCTTGCCCACATAAACAACATCCAAGCGGTAATCTATTTCACGGCAGACTCTGCAATGTTTATAACCGTTCCTTCAATGCCTCATTTAATGATTACTGACCTGTAGGATGTATATGCAAAATCTTCAGTCAATAGGAAAATTAATTTAATGTGCAAATTGTGAAGTTCTGCATCCAGCCATCTAAATGTTTTGACATAACTTCACGCGTCTTCGTCACATTGGAATAATATGCTGAAGACTAAATCAACGCCTCATTTGCCTGCAACTGTGAATGAACGGAAAAATCTGTCAGCTGTCCATTTCACGATATTATGAAACATTTTTTTATAAAAATCTTTCATATGGTAGCGAAATGGACTACCTCTTGATATTGTCCATGTAGCCAAGGATAGTCACGGAGCAATTATTACGCAGACAAACAAACTTTAGTGTAGGTATCGTGTTCAATTTTTTTCTTCCTATCATTGTTAACAAGGAATTTATATCCATTTGTAATAGATACTATCATTTTGAATTCCCCTGTATAAAAACATCCCACGATATGTCTCTGTACCTCGGAGGTATACGACACTTTGTCAGTTTTACCAAACTTTACATAAGAGTAGTTTGAGCATATTTTATTTGCATTGAGAAAGTAGACTTGGCATTCTTTTCAAAGCATGTAACTTCCAAAATAGAACATAATACTCTATACCTCTGGGTAAATGAAAAAATATAGGTGTGTATTTATTTGGTAGACCTATTTCGGTAAAAAATGGACATAGTGTCCTGTATCTCCGAGGTACAGAATTTAAATCACTACAACAAGAATTCTTGGCCATCTGCTAAGCATTGGAAATCACCAACTGTCCTCAGGGTCATTTTCGGTTAAAGATTCGATTACATCGAAACAATCCCAGACTAAACTTTGACCGTTCCAAGTAACGAGACGATTTCGGTAAAAAAATGAATATGGTGTCCTGTACCTTCGAAGTACAGATTTAAATCAGTATAGTATGTATTGTTGGAAATATCGACACACACCAACTGCCCTGAGGGCTTATTTTCGGTTAAAGATTAGATTACATCGAAATAATTCCAAACTAAACTTTGACCGTTCCAAGTAACGAGACGATTTCGGTAAAAAAAATGAATATGGTGTCCTGTACCTTCGAAGTACAGATTTAAATCAGTATAGCATGTATTGTTGGAAATATCGACACACACCAACTGCCCTGAGGGTTTATTTTCGCTTAAAGATTCGATTACATCGAAACAATCCCAAACTAAACTCTGACCGTTCCAAGTAACAAGACGTTATAGTAACGTAACAAGACGTTATAGTAACGTAACAAGACGTTATAGTAACGTAACAAGACGTAGACAAGGCAGAATATGCCCATTGTTGTAATTGTTGAATAATGAGGACCCTCCATTAAATTCGTGTCCGAACAGGGCTGGACGGTCATGGAGGCGACAAAACGCCACAAGACGCTGCTTGCCTTTTTTAGATGATGAAAACAGGACCGACCAACCACTGGTCTGGAACGGCTGGACGTGACTGTGATGCCAAGACGAGAGGATGAACCCTTCTCTGGCCATCGCTCTCGAATACCGCTCCTTTTCAAGGCAACCGTTTCCTCTGCCTGGGATTTCATTTGTCTCAAAGAACACGCAGCAAAAGCATTGTAAACAAACCATTGTCATCTATTACAAACGACCAGAACGGTCAAGAAACAATGTTTGGGACGAGCGCGTGTATAAGAAGCTCAGCATTCAGGTCATGTACAATGTAGCTGAAGGAAATGGAATGATAGTCTATAAGTAGAAAATATTTGTTTACTCTAAAGTTATTTCGTAGAATAACGCATGTCGTGTTTATAGAAAGTATACTAATAAAACGAAATTGGTGCCGTGTATAACTTGTTTACGGTAGCACTCATCTAATATAAGGGTGTCCCAAAAGGATGTTTACAAACTTTGACCCTATGAGCCCTAACCCGCCTCAAACCGCCCTTTCGACAGAAGCCGGACTCAGGCGGTTTCGGGCGCCTGGGTGACTTTTTTTAGGAAAAATGTAGTTCCTTTCTTTGTTGACAATTGATCGGATTATAGGTGTCGACTTCTTGGAATTTCTGTAAAGAACGTGACGATTCCATTCTGTTTTTGTGAGTGAAAATTCACTCCAGGTTTTGAGGGAATGGAATTCTCACTCTAGCCGGGTTCAGAGAGTTAAGGGTAGATCAGGCACACAAAAAGAAGCCATTTTTACAATAGAATATGAGGTCTCAAAGGCAAAGTGCGACCCGCTACAGAAGGTTATTTGTCAGTGAATTATGTGAAAAAAACGGATGCAACAGATTTACAGCACAGATTTAATGGAATACAGATTTACAACAGTAAAACAACCCGCTGCATGCTTCAGACGGCAGTCCTTTGAACACTTACTTTAAGTGCTCCAAAGGTTTGTTGATGATACTGCGTCTTCTTGCCTTCATCGTGTCTGTCATGTTGCGCGCGATTTGTAATCTGCCTTCCATGTGGGCATGGTGCACGTTCAATATGCCGTCTTTGGTCAAATGTCCTCACATGGGCGTAGCATGGAACTTTCGAAAATAGAATGCCAGCTCTGGCGTCATTCTCTTCATTTGATAATTTTTTAACATTACGATGCCCATGGAAAAACAAGCATTGTGAAGTTTGAAAACGGGACTAATCTAGCAAATCAACCTGTGATCATCGGGGAGCAAAACCATACTCTTCCCCCTGTGGCGAAACTAGACATTATGAGGCCTCCGACAAATGTTTAGAGTGGAGGATTTAGAAAATTAAATCCATCGCCAAGTATAGAAGTATTTCATATTTCATGAAATGCTTAATCACTCTCTATAATACTGTTAGTTCATTTTAAAAGAGTTTATGATTAAGAAGGAGTAAGAAAATAATTCAGCATCTATTTACATTTTTATTTGACAGAGCATGGAAGATAGGGCTGTAATATTGTCGATGAGCTTAGGTAATTGAAATACTTCGGGTCAGGGCCCCCTAATTCGATGGATCACCAGCCTTTTGCCAGTCCTGCCATCCTACAGTTATTCCCCCACTGATTTTTCCTATTTTAATCGTTAAGATTATAAAAGATTCAAAACACGGTTTGGAAACGATAGAAGATCTTAGTAGAAGAGCTAGCTTTAAGCCGCTTTGAAATATCTTGGAAAGCTATACACGTTCACAAAAACCAGAAGCTCAAGAAGTTGCGCAAAAGTGAGCACAGCACCTTCACCCGTAATAAATTACCGGCACGGAAAGCCGTGATTTACATTCTTTCCGTCTGCGTCTTTTGAAAGGAAAGGATTATTTGTGCGGTGTCAATCGTCCGTTGCATCATCATCATGCGCGGGCCCAACTGTCCAAAGAGAGGCCGACCCTCAATGTGACCCGTGTCGCAAGTCGTCCGCTTTGTTCGCAAATGAGGCAAGAATTAATTCTGCGTCGGGCGAGGTTCAAGATTCTCGCTCGTCACACGAAAAGGCGAGAGGCGGGTGACATTAATGGGCGCCCATGATGACAGCGAAAGGGTTGAAGGCGCGAATCTTCCGGATTTTATGGCCCATCAGACCCATCGCAGAGGGAAAAAACTGCCATTGTTTCAGACAGATTAGATTTTTAATCATCTTACACCTTCTGGAATGTCTGCGAGACGAAGAGTTCCCAGTCGGCAATGAATTTCCAACGAAGGACGCTGGAGAGTTCGATGCTTTCTTGTCTCATTTCGAACGGCAGTTTCGACACCTTTTGTCTCAGAAAAATTAGACAATCCGTGAAAAGGCAGTGCGGATGGAGATCCGTCTGTCACAGGCAGATGATGCACGGTGGAGTCTTGACATAAGGTCACCTTTAAATATTGAGTAAAATGACCTTATAGCAAGCAGGTTGAGTTAACATCTGAGTAAATTTCAGTTCCAAGTTCAGGGTTATTTATTTCTACGAGTGATTTACATAAAAGGATAGATTGGAACCAAGGATGAATTTCTACACTATCACCTTGAACTTGGTTACGATATCTAGGGGGATCGAGTTCGTGATATTGAGGTTGCGACATTATCGAAAGTATATTCTTCTGTTAGATTCATCATTACTAGTAAGCAGAAGAAATTGAGAAAGTCGATTTCAAAATAACTTTTCAAAAGCCGGCTAAATTTCTTTTGTTTAGGGCGATTCGTGACTAAGATGAATCTTTATTACTTTCTCACACACGGAATATAGACAGAGAAAGTATTTTAATCGTAAAAGAATTCGACCTCAATAGATTCCGAAAAAACATAATATCTGTCTCTCAGCACACTATCTCAAAAAACGCAGTGAGCTAGAAGAATGAAATGTGGCATGCGGTCTTTACACCAAAAGTGCAGATTTCTATCAAAATTTGAACGAAATTCTTCAGCGGGAAGTTTGCTTGTCCATCCAATCGCATGTAAAAACAATAAATCAAAAACGCAAAGAACTAGAACATGGTCTCCCAACCTTTTTCCCCTCGCGTACCCCTTGATTAGTCTTTTTTTTTTTATTTTCGCGTGCCCCCTGCTATCATATCCACCCCACTCCCCCAACCAACCGTCTACGCAAAGAAGTTTTTGTCAATGATGTTAAGGTCTTAGGTTAGATTGAGAGTCAAATGATTCGAATTAATACTAACATTTGAAGAACTTGATTTTACATTTTATTCCATTTTTACTTTCTCGTACACAAAGAGAAAGTATTGCAATCGTCAAAAAATTCGAACTCGAGATTTTGACGAATTTCCACATTTCAGACCTCCCCGACTCCGAAAAACACAATTTTGGAATTATGTCTGTCTGTGAACACGATAACTCGAAAACTATTAGAGATATAGGGATGAAATTTGGTATGTGGTCTTTACACATAATTTGTACGTGTCTATCAAATTTTGGACAAAATCCGTCTACGGGAAGTCTGCCTGTCTGTCTGCCCGCGGTCATGCGAACACTACAACTCAAAAACCTGAATAGCTAGATGGATAAAATTTGGTACACAGTTTTATCGTCATGAATGTAGGTCCGTATAAAATTTTGGGCCAAATACGTCAAAGGGTTGACTGTCTGTCGGTCTGTATAATCGCATGCTTGTTAAGCATTCGTTTCAAAACTCATCTCCATGCGCATGCGTGCTGGTAGCAAGCGGAAGGATTACGTCACTTTGTCCTTGAGACGGAGTTTGTGATAGATTCGTTTTATCTCCTGTTTTGTTTTCGCTCGCTCGTGCCCTCGCATTAGCGGAGCTTGCTAGAGTGAAAATCTTAAATATTGCTAAGTTTTAATACATAGGCATCTCTTTGAATATGAATCTTCACCTAAATATTTTACAATCACTATAATCTACAATGAAAAACCTTCTGATATTCGTTGCTTGGTTTGGTTTGGTGTGGTTTACTGGCGCAAAAACCATTTTTGATTATGCTGCGCCAAACGTATGGTGATAATTCATTGCATTCTGGATTACAGAAGGTTCGATTTTTTTTATCTACGCAGGGGGAGGGGAAATGACAAATTTTTGAGCAGTATACGAGAAAGTTTAGGGGAGGCCACTCCCTCTGGTTACAATAGTATTAGTTCCACGTCTAAATAAGTGAAAGAAGTATTGTATTAATTTCTCATTAGCTTATTTGGATAGCTAAAAATTACACTTGGTAATGATCAACTATTCAAGTGGTATCGTTATTAAATAGCAGGCGTTCATTTGGAGAAACAAAATGCTGTAAATTTTTTTAATGCCTTACGTTTCTTTGTATGCATCATTACCGACTTTGATTTCGCGCACCAAATTGGGAACCTCTGAACTAGAGGCATGAAATTTGACGTATGATTCTATCACCAGAGTTGAAGATATACAGTGTGCCCGCTAAAGTCCGTTGTCACCCCAATAATTTCTGAACGGCAAGAGCTATAGTCATAAGAGTGGGGTCTAGGTATAGTAAAGTTCCCATGCGCTATGCAAGGAAACCGCTTACATCGCCACCTGGGGGCAAAATTCGGAGTTAGCGTTCTTATCTCAAAAACGGTACGAAATACGGGGGAAAAGTCAATTACAAAGTTGTTCGGCATCATCGATTTATTACAAAAATACATCTTGCGCACAAAAATGATACAAATGAAAAGCACAAAACGCACATTTGTTTGATTGTGTTGAACAAAACTGCACTTGTCGGAAATGAGGCTCATCTATCTGTCATGCTCAAAATGGTGTCCTTCAGCAACAATACACATCTGAACACGAGACTGCACTTCCCGCTGCATATTGTACAACATGGCAGGTGACACGCTGGCACAAGCATCCGCATAGGCGGCTCGTCCGGGGGGGCAAGGGGGGCAACTGCCCCCTCACTTCCAAAAGTAAAGGGGCCTTGCCCCCCCCCACTTTTCAAAGTTCAAAATTAACGATCCATCGAAAAATGGATCGCAAGCTGAAGCTTTGCTGAATAATATCGAAAGTTTCCAATTCATTTTTTGTCTACTTCTGATCCAACGAGTTTTGGAAGCTACAGATACGCTTTCAAAAGCTTTGCAATCAAAATCGCTAATTTTTTTAACAGTTAAAGAACTGGTTAATACAACAAAAGAATGCTTGCATGAATTCCGAAGTGAAGATTTTTTTTGAAAAGTTGTGGATATATGTTAACTATATTTGTGAAGCAAAATCGTTCACTTCTCCAAAACTTCCACGCTTTAGAAAAGTGTCTTCGAAAATAGGCGGCGGTTCCTTCAGCATGTCATGCTAAATCGTTCTATCAAACGTAAATTGCTTTTCCAGTTACAGATGCTGCTTTAAATACAATAGACGAAATGTTCAAAGAAAATGAGTTGGATATTTTTCAATCTCTAAAAGATGTAACATGTTCCAATCCATCAAAGATTATAAAAAATGCATCAATTAAAAAATTCTCTGAAACACATGATCTTGATATGGAAAAAAATAAAGGGAGAGATACAAATTTTTCAGAAAATGTACAAAAAATACATCGATTCTTTGCCAGAAATATCCACGGAGATAACAGAACTGAGGAAAAGATGCCATTTTCTTGTTGAAAAGGAACTCTGTGATATACATATTTCCATACTTGACAAAACTAATCCAAATTCTCCTTGTGATACCATCTCAACTGGATCATGTGAAGAGATTTTTCATACTTAATATCTTTAATCATACCTTAAAATAGTACACGTATCAAGAGAGCTTTCTGCACTTGCTGTTTTGAAGATCGAAAATACTATAGATATTGACTTTACTAAGGTAATAGAACAATTTGCGAAAAACAAAAATCGCAGGCTATCTTTCTTCTAATTTATAATACAGATGTATATTGTAAAACATAATATCAAATAAATAAATAAATTTTATGACCTGTTTTCTCTGTGTTAGGGAGTTCGCCGTTTTGTAAGGACATCACTGATCGATTCACGAGTTTAAAGAAAGAAGAATCGACTTAATAGGTAAGCGTTTTATATTTTTCTCATGTTATTATTTCATAAGAATTGGAAGGAGGGAGTCTGCGGTGTCCATCCGTTCCGATTTTTGAGGCCGTGTCCAGAATTTTTTAGAGAAGGTCATTTAATCAATAATGACGTTAAAATCCAATAATATAGCCCAATTTTACAAAAAAGAAAAAATCAGCTTTAGGGGCGCCCTACCCACCCGCACCTCTTTTGACCCCCCACTTTTTTCGTGCACCAGCCGCCTATGAGCATCCGTAATACGGTTTCGAAGTTCCTGCAATGTTGGTGGAGGGGTTGCATACACTCGCTGTTTGATGTATCCCCACAGAAAAACGTCCAGTGGGTTCAGGTTAGGTGAACGTGTAAGCCATTCTACGCAACCACCATACCCGATGACTTGTTGCTGTAATGTGTCCCGAATGTACCGTTGGACACTTGATACCTTGCACGGAGGGGCGCCGTCGTGTTGGAACCATACATTCCGGAGGTCACTCAACGGCAAATGATCTAGAAAATCTTATATTACGTCCTTCCTTTTCTCTTTTCTTCCGCGTTACAATTTTGGGAGTAGCGAACCAAACAAATATGTTTTTAACGCCTTCTATTTTTAACATTACTGTACGGAAGGTGTCTTCTCTTACTAAATCGATGATGCTGAACAACTTTGTATAATTGACTTTTTCCCCGTATATCGTACCCTTTTTTGAGATAAGAACGCTAACTCCGAATTTTGCCGCCAGGTGGCGCTGTAAGTGGTTTTCTTGTGTAGCGCATGACAACTTTACTCTACCTAGACCCACTTTTTATGACTATAGCTCTTGCCGTTCAGAAATTATTGGTTTGACAACGGACTTTAGCGGGCACACTGTATATAAAATCTTAGACAAAATCCATCAAAAGGATAGACTGTCTTGTCGTTCTGTCTATTCATGTACATGCAGTAATTAAAAAGCACAACGACTTAGATAAATGAAATTTGATATGTTGTCTTTTTACCAAAATTGTAAATCTGTATCGGATTTTGGTTCCAATCGGATATAAGAAAGACGTCTAAAATGCATGCTCTGTTCTCTTCAGTATACGATGATGCTAAAAAATGAACGCTTCATAATGTGAAACTATAGGAGACAGTCGAAGGAAGAATACTTCTGCTGATTCTGTAATTTATGTGCATTTGGGGTGCAGGTGTTTTTCTGGAACCAAAAGAGGGTAGCGTTTGGGAAAAGTATAAAAATCAGCTTTCTATATATGAT
>BGPR01014730.1:0-38447 GCA_013235015.1 Araneus ventricosus
GCTGATGTTAAAGGCGTAGGACTACTTTACTCGCGTGCCTCTTTTGCAAGTAAGGCCGAACGTTCCTTATTTTGCTTTCTTTCGTTCCCTTCTCCTGCTGTTTATTTTGCTCCTTTTCCTTCTGTTTCTTTTGTTGCTTCTCCTGCTTTAACAATTCTTTTCTTAACTTCTGTTTATCTCGTTTGGCATCTCGTTGGCGTTTACTTCTTTGTAAATTTACATTTGGAGCCATTATTGTATTAAATTTGACGAAACAAAATTTTCAACTCAATCGCGAAATCTCGCTCTCGAAAACGTGGCAAGCGAGAGCGTCAGCCAATTGTGCGCGCGCACCTCACGCGTGTGACGTCACCAATTCATGCGTATTTTTACCCAAATTTGCGACTCAGTAGTCGCTGAAGTACAATTTTGATTTAAAATTTTTTTTGCAACTTCTGTTGTTATCCATTATCTATAAAATAAGACATCAGTTGTGTTTTTAACATATGTAGTTACCGAGATATAGAGGATCTCCCATACAATGTTTTTTGTGGCGTTTTGGCGTGTGAATCAAATTCCTTTCCGAGACCCCAAGGGGAGGAACGTAGTCCTACGTTAAAATAAAAAAATTTAGAATGCGTGCGTTCTGTCACAGTTGCAGTTATGAAACTTTAACACATGTTGTTAATTGTCCATGCAATAGTTATTCAGAATGCGTATAAACTTTTTGCTACTCGTTGCGTTTGATTTTTATCCATTTTGTAATTATATCCTTCATATATATTATCACATAGTATAACTTTCCCCATTTATTCAAATTTAATGTATCAGAGATTTTGTATTTCATTTGATGTTTTGTGACGTACAAATATTTTTTACTATATATGTTTTGTGTAATTAAAATGATCACAAGATCAACAATTGTTTCGAAGCAAGTTTTAACTTCGGAATCATAAATTAAACATTTCTTTAAGATTTGAATTTCTGTGTTGGGAATAAGCAAAATAAGAAGATCCACTACAGAATTTTATCTAATAACAGGGATTATATAATTTTTATCTCTTTTTATTATCAATTAACAACAACATATAATCATGCTTTGAAAGTTGATAGCAAATGAATGAAGAAACTAAGAATAGTGTAGGACATTTTTCTTTAATCTGTCACGCGTTGACTTATCTTATCTGAATTAAAACAAAGAAATTTGATATGCCTTTTATATCTGATGGAAGAGTCAAAGATTACAAAATATATCTTTTAATAATAAAAACTAGAAAAATTATTAATCATCACCAAAGCAGTGCTGTTGTAATAATGTTCTTGAACGCAAAGATCATGAATTTCAGAATATTCACAATTTTCGTTTTATGCTGTGTCAGAACGGTTAGTAAAAATTAAGTTTATTTTTATCTTTTTTTAAATCACGTATTTAAAATTATTGAATTAACTTTTGAGCGTATGAAAGGTATTTTGAACATTATTATCGCTTTTGGTGATTGAAACAAATCTTCCTAATGCTGTTCTGATATAATTTGTTAGTATTGTGTATTCTTTTCTGCATAATACTGGGATTTTTTTAAATCTGCTAATGAGATTTCAATGGTATCAATGCCTGCTAATGTGGTTCAGTGCCCCCCAGACGATTCAAATTTTGAATCAACATGCTTCTTGAAAGAATAATGCCTTTTGCTATTACTAATATAATAGCTCAGATCTGTCTCTCACTGATCCGGTAACGCTCACGTGGTTTGGTTTGTCTACGTGCTGCCAAGGATATTGAAACGGTGTGTTTACGTCTACAAATTAGCATACACAGAGGATAAATTGACATTATTGTTTAGCAACGGATTCGAACCCCCTCCGCGCTTTTGCGCATGCGCCGGGCGGAGTTATTTTCATCAAAATAGGGGGAAGCAAAGAATGGAAGGGTGATGTCTACATTTTACTGAGCGGGATCTAACAAAGCACTCCGGAAATGAACACATATGACTCATTGGGTTAAATTCCTCAACGAGTTGACAGTCTGTCAATCTCTCTATTCATGCGTATCTGAACGAGATAAATAAAAGACACAACAAGCTAGATATGTGAATTTTAGCATATTATCTTTATACCAAAATTGTAGATCTGTGTCTACTTTTGGAGTAAACGCTATGAGGCGTTTAGTGTTGCCTGTTCCTGTGCATTGTACAGCAACGGATTCCGAAACCCTCCGCGCTTTTGCGCATGCGCCGGACGGAGTAATAGGGGGAAAGTGAAGAATGGAAGGGTGATGTCGACATTTTACCGAGCGTGATCTAACAAAGAACTCTGGAAATGCGCTCACATGACTCATTGCCTGACACCCCCTTCAGGTGTAAAATCATCCAAAAGTGGTAGTCTCGGAATCCGTCGCTGAACAACATTGCTATTTGACTGTTTATTTATTTATTTTTTTGGCCGAGTTTTTTAAATTTTATGTTGCTTCATCGGATTGACTTAGAATATGTCCTTCGGTTTCTATCTTTTTATTTAATTCATGCACACGGAACTATTTAGAATAGTTCAGCTTTTATTAAAAGGCTTCTTTCTTTTTCGTACTTAATTTTGGAAATGAATACTTATGTTTTATATTTAATATTTTCCCCTTAACCGTTATTACACTGAAAGGCTCCTTTTGCTTAAAGATTTGCATTCATCCATTCATAATTTTTTTAAATTTTGTATTTCTGTTAGTGGATTTTGCATTATTTTTACTCTGACAAAACGAAAGTTAGTGTATTAGTTGATTCATCAGTTCTGTTTTTTTTTATTTCTTAAGCACTCTGGCAACATGCATGCGATTTTCTTCAACAACTTTCGTTCGTGAATCTGTGGCAATCAGAAGAAGAATCCGAGATATTGTTGGCAAGAGAAAAGCTCGTTTCAGACGGGCACAAGTCTTCTAGTCTACATTATTAAAAATCGACGTGTATGTGAGGCTATCTTCTCACGAATCGCTGAACGGAGAAGCGCGCCGAAAGTACCAAAAGATGGGAAATAATCCAAGGAATCCGTTTTGACCATTTAAATTCCGAAATTGCAATTAGTTAAAAGGATATTGATTAAAAACTAATTTACAACAATACCTTTTATTGTTGAAATGCAATTCAATAATAATTTTAATAGTTTAAACGAATATTTAATTGCGTGTTTTTCTTTCATTGTTGAAAGCTGCGACAATGCAACATGGATGGGTTTGTGTACGGGTTTTGGTAATTGATGCGAAGAAACAGTTAAAATTAAATAGCTCAAATAGCGTTTTTACTAAAAATGTTCTTTTCCTTGAGGTTTTATTTCGAGATTTCATGTGTGCAGTGCATCTTACTTCATGTGTATATACTTCAGTTCGAATAAATGGTAGTATGTTTGTTTAATTACATCAGGGATGGAGAGCCCAGGAGTTGGCTTTTTCTGGAAGATTCAGCGTCGGTTGAAAATAATGCTGGAGTCTGAGCATAGTGCTAGAGTCTGAGTCGGTTTCGAGACAGCCCGTGCAACGCCGGGCCACACAGCTAGCTGTATTGCCTGGCGTTGCACGGGCAATTTTGATTGACAATCAGAGCCGAGATATTGTTGGCAAGAGAAAAGCCCGCTTTAGACGGGCTCAGTTTTTCTAGTTTGTAATAATCGTTTATTTTTGCTTTATATTTTCTTTGGTAACGTAATTCTTACATTACAGCTTTAAGTGAATCTTTTGTTTTTTAAATTTGTTCGTTAACTTTCTCTAGTTTATATTCTGTCGTTTTCCATTTATATTAGCCTTATTCGAGTTCTCTATTATAAGAGGGAGTCTAATCCAAATTGTGTATACGCGTTTTGAATTTATAAATATATTTACTTAAATTTTTTTTATAAATATATTTACATAGATTATTTTTATAAATGTATTTAATTAAATTATTTGTTAAATTACTATTTATTTTTTTTAAACTTAGTTAATAAATATATAGATCAGGGAGTCGGACAAAGCTTAAGGCTGACAAAAGTGCAGAACGTCCTTTGATGTAGGTTTAAAATTTTATTTAGTTCTAAATAACTCAAAATTGTTCAATAGAAACTTGAAAAATTTATTAGTGCGAAAATATCTTCCTCTTTTGCATTAGTCGAGTAATAGTCGAACAACAACCCATTTTTTCTTTGTAACATTTTGCTCAAAACTTTAAGAAAAAAAAGAAAAAGAAAAGAAAAAAGAAAGAAAAGAAAAAATGCCATAGCACAGCTAAGATGTTACCTGATAGATGCATGCGGAGTATGTCCCACAGAATAAAAGTAAAGTGGAGTTACATGTTATAACGTGTACAGTTAAGTGTACATTTAAACACAATTATTTAAAAAACAAAGTTATAATACTTACACGTCCTTGAAGTTAACTTGAAAATAATTTATACGCTTCTTTGAAGTTACCTTAACAAATAAAATTTACACTTCATTGAAATTATCTTAAGAGTAAAATTAAACTTTTATAATCGTTAGTATGATTTATTTATAGCCATTTTACCTTCTTCATATTCCAGATATTTTCGAATGAAAAATGTTAAAGAACTTATTTTTATCTCCAAAACTCTCATGCAATTGATCATTTATTTTCTTGTGTTTTTCTGTGAAATAATAGATAACTGAATTGGTTTCTGAAATCAGTTATGTTAAGCAGTCTATAGAGATTAAAATATCTTGATTTAAAAGTCTGTTTTATTATATACGGTTTTTCTCAAACGTTATAAGGGATTTTCAAATGAGCAGTTAGCCAGATGTTCATGATTTGACAATATATCAACACAATAAAGTCTTCCTAGTTGAATTCAGTTTCCTAGACTCCTCCTTATGACTTTTATCTGCTGATTGTCTTTTTAAATTTTAATGCTTGCTTTGTTGTGGATCCCGAGAGCGGAGTACTGTTCAGCAACGGATTCCGAGACTACCAATTTTGGTCGATTTTACACCGGAAAGGGGTGTCAGGCAATGAGTCATATGAGCGCATTTCCGGAGTTCTTTGTTGGTTCTTTTCTACACAAACATCACGCTCAGTAAAATGTAAACATCATCCTTCCATTCTTCACTTTCCCCCTATTTTGATGAAAATAACTCCGCCCGGCGCATGCGCAAAAACTCGGAGGGTTTCCGAATCCGTTGCTAGACAATAGAAGTCGACGTCTTAAGTGTTTACAGTTATACAAGTAATGTAAATCAAGATTATGTGATTTTTTAACAAACCATCGAAGGGAATTTTCAAGCGATTTTAGTCACAAAATGGTTCATTGCAATAAAAGCTAAGAGATTAATTTTATTTTAATTTATTTTATTACTTTTTGTTTATTGACAGATTTTTGGTGCGAGATCTTTCGCTGTCGACTATGAAAACAACACTTTTCTCAAGGAGGGGAAACCTTTCCGATATGTCTCTGGTTCTATTCATTATTTTCGGGTACCTCCTGAATTTTGGCACGACAGGATATACAAAATGAAAATGGCGGGGCTCAATGCCATACAAACGTAAGTGACAGGACAGTAAAATAACTGTATTCGAATGAAGCAACAATACTAAAAAAGTTTCTGAAAACATTAAAATTAAGTTGACTTTAATTCTCATGTAATGAATAAACACGTTAAATTCATTCTTCAGCCGAGTGAGCGGAATGTGTTATACACTATTTAAAAAACAAAAACATATTTGTAGAAATTATATATGCACAGGCAATTTTGTGAATCTTTAACATAAAACTTGTTCACTGAATATGAGGCAAATAAATGTTTTGTTAAAAAATAACATAGATAAAAGTAGAATTTTTTTGTGGTAAAATAATTTAAATTCCCATTTAATCTTAAATTTTTATTCCTTTTTCTATTCATGACACACAAGTGTATATATTTAACACTAAATAGCGTTATTTATGGAAGGAAAAAATTAAGTTATTGTGTTTAAATAACTATTCCCAATATTTAATTGCACACCAGTTTAAAATAGTTTTCTGATCATTCTAAGCATACTGATATTTTCAGAATTTCAATTTTATGTATTAAATTTTATATGGCTGCTTTACAGATACGTAGAATGGAACCACCACGAACCCGAACCAGGAGTGTATAACTTCGAAGGTAATTATGATCTGGAGAAATTTGTGAAGACTGCTCAGGATTTGGACATGCTTGTCATCTTGCGCACAGGTCCTTTCATAGACGCAGAGCGAGATATGGTGAGAAAAATTCTTAGTCGAGCTGTTAAAATTTTTATCAGTTTTTTAACATGCCTGAACAGTTTGGAAGAACTGCTTGCCTACTGACTCGAATTTCTAAAATACGTAACGTAGTAACTGGAAATTCCGTGGAAATTATTTCTGTATATTCATCTTCTTATGCGAAGATAAAACGAACTTCAGAATTAAATACATCACGCACTAAGTTAAGGAATTTGATAATAAGGTTGAAATTATATTATTTATCACACTAATCTTTCAAAAGAAAAGTATATTTAATTTAAACCTGCATAGGAAAAGACGTACTGACTTTTTTTGCACGCAAATTTGGTATCCATGTACTATTTGTAAATGAGCCTTGTTCAGTGCTAGTGAAAATTTTTAATTTTTTTTCAAACCATAATACTTTAAAACGATAAATTTTGTTTTGAAAAAAAGTTAAATTATAAATTTGTAAAGTAATTCAACCATTTAAGCAAAATGACACTAAATGGAAACGTAGATCCTGTTACGGTCCTGATAAGATACCACAACCTAAGATTATGCTGTCTTTTGGGTATTAATTACATGAATCTTATTATAAATTTATTTCCAAGACTTGCAAATTCTTTTATAAGAATCATATTGATTATTCCTTTTTATTTCTTTTTTACGGCTATTTCATACTGTCCTTAGCAAATGCATCAAGATTACACACTTAATTGGTAAGTTGTATCGTGTTTCGCTTTTTGTGGAGGTCAAGCAAATCTTCAAAAGAAAACTGCACGCGGATTTATTCATATAGAACACTCAAGTAACTAGGGATTGCAATCCGGAAAACCGGATCCGGCATCATTGGACGGCTACCGGATCCAGTAAATTAAAAAAAAAAATACATGAAGCCGATTTCTTGAAAAAATACTCGCGTTGTTGCAAGAGTAGGTACTTAAATGTGTGGTGTGTACGAGTCGTTCGACGTTGACTCACCGGCTTGACATATAGACATTCTTATTGTTCAATTGATAGATGAATTATGTCTATGTTGCATTTACGAGTACGAGAATGATTTAAGTAGATAATTAGACTTAGAAATGAATTGAGTAACGATCCATATTTCTGATTTTTCTTTATAATACTACTTTCTTCTTACATAGTGACCGAAATAACGTTTTAAATTGTAAGTATGTACCGATTTGTGTTGCATTGCAGGTACTAGTCTAAGAGTTCTAAAACAAACATGCCACTTTTGAAACCAATTGAGAATGAAAACAGGAATATTAATATACTTACAGAATAGAAAAAATATGATGATGATACAAGACGAACTGATGATACATTTACTATGCCGAAAAAAAAAGTTGTAAGTCTAGAAGTGAAAAATATCTTAGAAAGAGTCGTTCAAAATGATACCTTTAAAGAAAACGTAGATAATATAGTCGAAAATAACTCAGATTCATCGTCATTGAAAAGTGAATTGACATTACAGAAAGAATTACAGATGCAAATCCAGCAAGATATGAAAACCTAGAGCATAAATACCAAAAAAAGAGAAAGATTATGAGAAAACATTAAAAAAGGAAACGACTGTGCATGTGAAAGTGAAGGAGTTCGAGAAAAATACTTGTCTTCTATTCATGAGTATTTGTTGACAATAAACAAGTATAGAAGCAGAAAGGGCTTTCTAGGCAGCTGGTTATATTTGTAGCTCTGTAAGAAGTCGGTTGACAGATGACACAATTAACACTTTTTGTTTCCTACGACAAATTTTTCAAAACCAAAGTTAGTTTTTTTTAAATTGTTTTATTTAAAATAATAATTTAAAGTGAGTATATTAAAAAAATACGAAGAAGTTTTAAACTCGTTATTGTATAATTGTGCCATTGATTAAACAGATTCATGATGACTGTCATAATTATAAGAATGAGATTGCTTAGCGTGTCTAAAATACCTAATTATTGTGATCTCAGTTGATGAGCTTGATTTAGTTAGATTTAATATAAGTTACATTACAAGTTATCATTGATGTCATTTGTGAAATCTAGTAAGTGAGACTGAACTTAACCGCCCGTCATTATCTAATTATTACTAAACTAATATAACAATTACAATTTAACTAGTTACACTGTACTAAGTTTTTATTGTTGATTCATACGTAAATGCTGATTAATTATAACAGTGTAAATAAAATTGATTTCATAAGAAATTAACGCTTTTTTTATAAACTTTGTAATACACTCACTTTATCATCTTTTATACAGTTGATTTTGGAATGAAAAGGCAAAATAGATTTGATGTGTCCAATTCGGCCGGATCCCGTCGGATCCGATCGGATCGATGGGAATCCGACCGGATTGAATTTGGTGCCGGATTGCAATCCCTACATGTAACCAATTATAATGATTTAAAAAATCATTTAAAATTTATTTGATCACATATGTGGTTCTGGCAAAACATAAATTGGATTTGAAGTTGCTTACTTAATTTATTAAATTATTTTAAATATCTGCGTTGTTCTAATTTTTAAACTGTCTCTTTTCCAGGGTGGTCTACCTTATTGGCTTTTAAGAATCGATCCCAATATGAAAACGAGGTTCTACGATCCTAGTAAGAATATCATTTCTACGAAGACTTTCCTTTTTTTCTGATATTATTCATTCTATGTGCAGAAAAGAAAGAAACATCTTTTTGAACATTAAAAGAGTTTATTGATATAGAAGATAAATAAGTTTCGATTTTTTCCTTGCACCAAATCTTTTGCAATAATTTGTGACGTTATTTCATTGCGAGCGATTTATGGGCTTTTATTTATTTATGTTTTTTACAGATTTTATAAAACATATAGACCAATGGTACAGTGTATTACTTCCGAAGATTGAGCCACTTTTGTACAATAATGGAGGACCAATAATTAGCATTCAGGTGATTTATTTGAAGATTTTTCGTTAAAATATTTTTAAGCGCTTCAAACTTGACTTACTAAAATAAGTTTTGTTCAAGTTTTAATAAATGAAAAAAAATGTGAATTCAGGTGTTGTTACGCTAAAATTAAAACCAGAGCTGAGTGTAGCAACAGAACTAGTCCCAAAAATATAATGTTGTTAGTTAACAATCATATTGTAAGAAAAAATGAAAATAAGTATTTATTAAGAATTGTCGTTCTAGAATGTCGTTTTTTTTCTTTCTTTTGATTAAACTCGAAATTTAGGTTCAAGTCTAATGAATTGATTGGCTATTAACTATTTTAGATGTTATAAAATGTAGTTAAATTATATTGCAGAGTGTTTTTGAATGCCATTGGGAGATTTAAAAGCGCTTTTACTTCATTTCTGTACACACATGACAAGATACTTTTACAATTAGTAAAAAATAAAATCAAAACTTTGTCAAGATGCGCATAACTATTTCTAAAAAGGCAAGAGAAATACAAAAAATGCAAAAACAATTGAAAATAAAGTTGTGGATTTTATTTTTTCGCATTCTTATTCTGAAGAAAATTGCATCATTTAACATTCGTTATAATTCTATTCGCTTAAAAAATTTAATTGACCAAGTGAAGCGAGGTCTCTGTTCAAACTCGACCAATCAGCATTTTCGCATGTCTGTAAATTTGTTTGTAACGCAGTCACAACCAAACGCATTGTTCCATGTTTTTTCGAATTTGGCATGAGGATTCCTTCAGATGATGAAAAACGACGTATATGTAAGAATTTTCCATTTTTGATTCTGTTTCAAGATGGTGGCGGTTTTAATAGTTTCAATGTGTTGGCGATTCATTGGTGAGTTTGACACCATTAAAACATTTGAATCATTTTGGTAAACGCAGTTTGGTACTTTTGGTAAACGCAATTTGGTATTTTGGTAAAGTCATTTAATTGTAATTTTGTTAATACTAATAAAAGCAGACATGTAACTGTAATTTTGTTAGCACCGATGAAAGCAAAGATTTGTGTAAATAATTCGCATTGAAAAAAAAGAGAGATAAGATCATAGTTCCATGTTGAGAGTTGGTTTTTCTTGTTTAGTTACATCTAATATTTTTTTTCTTGAAAGCATATGTTTTTAACGATTCTAGGCAAACGGTTCATGTTATAAAAATTTGAAGACCACCTCCACTCTTGAGCATAAAATTCTTTAAAATTTTTTCAGAACACTTTTGATGTATCTTTATTAATAAGTTAATAAATTTGCTTGGTAAATACGGCGAGTAAAATTTATGCATAATATAGGTGTGCAATATTGTACAATGATTGGTTTAACATTTTAAATATACAGGGTGACAATTATTGAGCTATATGAAATAAAAAATAAAATTTTCAAAAACTAATGAATTCAAAAATTTTATTCAAATTTTAAAACTAACTACAGATATGCGGATTTAGTTTATGACATGTTTGATATGCTTGCCATCAATGGCTATGACGTGGCTCAGACGAAGAACAAAATTCCTCAAAAGTCGCTGAAGTGTCGAGACATCGACGCTACCAGTTCTCTCGAGCTTTTCGATCACATTTTTGATTGTTATAGCACTTGGACCGGTTGTCTTCAGCTTGTACTCGGTCGCACATTTCCTTTGTGCCGCAATCGGGCTGTTATTGCTCGAATAGTAGGCCTTGACGATCGATATACGCTCAGAAACGCTGTATTTCGACATTTTCAACGAAAAACAAGTAATATACAAAAAAAATTAAAGCCAATTCCTACTTAGGTGAACAAAGAAAAATTTTATTTTAGTTACTTTTTATTAAATGATTACAATTAATATAAATGTGAATATACATATGACAGAATCACAATATTAAGTGGCGAAATAGAAAGCGAATTTCCTTGCAATTTTTCATTTTCCTTTCTATATATGGTGTTGGACTATTATTTTTGTTTGTTGCTATTTATTCGCTTTCTATTTTTTTTCGTTTCTAATTTATGAAGCTGATGGTGGTCTATAATTTCTCATTCTATCCGTCTCTTGTTTTATATTACTTGTTAATTACTAAATTGATACTCACTAAACAATAAGTACGCATCATATAATATTGTTACAAAGCTATAAAGTTGCTTCTCTGAGATGCTAATCTTGGCGATAAATTTGGCGATCTTGGCGATAGATTTGGCGACTTGGCGGCGAATTTTTTTCTCCCATATAAAACTAAAATTAATTAATTAAATTTAATTAATGAAGTAATATTTGAAAAAACTGTATTAACATCAACTGTCATCCACTACAAGTTTTTAAAAATGTATTTGAACTTGAGTGGATGAATAAAAAGTATTTTATTAACGATTGAAAATTTGAGCAAGATATATATATATATAGGGATAGTGTGAACTAATAGTAGGAATTGAATGAACAACAGCAACAATAAGAGTGCGCATGCTAAAAAAAAATCCCAACATGCCCTGCATTCAACCACCAAGTTTTAACAATCTCGCCAACGGTTAAAAAGTTAGCAAGGTTTTTTTTCATATAGCTCAATAATTGTCACCCTGTACCTTGTAAGATAGTGTATATATGGGGACAAAGAAGTTACTTCCTCCGGAGACATATTATGATGTCTGGTGTCTCTGGAAACAGTTATTGTCTTGAAAATGAATGAAAACATTAGATAAATCTTTAAAGACTGCAATGAAGAACAGTTCTTAGATCTTTTTTCAGGGGGTGGGTTGGCGCGAGGTCCTCTGTTCACACAACTACTAGTCACTATAGTTCCAGAACATAAAATATATTTGTATCCATTTTATTTTATTCATCTTACTTATTTTGTTTTTAATCCCATTTTTTGCCGTTTCTATTAGATCGAAAACGAGTACGCTTTTTGTGGATGCGATCAATACAAAGCTCACCTGCGAGACCTATTTAATAAGCTGTTGAAAAAGAATGTTGTTCTCTTCACAACAGATCAGCCTTTTCCTAACAATCTGGCTTGCGGTAAAACATACGACGTACTCGCTACAACTGATTTTGGAGCAGGTATTTACTTTTCAATTATTGTGAGTGTTCTTTTTAAAAATTTATCAAGTAACACCATTAGGTACGCGTATTGCATGTTCAGAGTCACTGACTTGGCATCTGACTGCACCGTTGACAAATAGTTTCCTTACGATACAAGTCAATCGTATAAAATGAAACGCATTTTATGACGAAGGTAACGAACATAAAATGAAATATATTTCATGATTACGTGGAAAAAACTTACGAAGTCGTAATTATGCAAATTCATAGGATATATTTACATAAATGAAGTTGAGAAATTTAAATCACAAGAGTTAGTTATATCCTATCACAAACGAGGTTTTCGCGAGGTTTATTTTTCATCACTTTTTATGATAACGTAGTTATAAAGCTGTCAGTTCCATCAAAGATCACAATAAATTCAAAATATTCAGTTAAGTCGAGATTTACTGAAGTTTCAGCGTTTATCCACTAGTAGGAGACTTAAATTGCCTGTACAGTATTAAAGCATATTTAAAAACAAAGCTACTAAAACTCATTATTTTTCATAGCCAGGCGCATATGAAGTTGAATTATTGCACATTCTGTAGGCAAAACCCGTTCATATCGACATTAAAGGGAAAGCTTTCCAGTGTATCATTACTAGTAGTCAAATAGTCCTGAGTATGGACCGAAAGGATTTAAAAGTAGTTAATTTATTTGAAAGGAATTTATCTTTAAGCACCAACAATCGATATTCTCTGTCATAAACAGTGGCGTAACAACGGTGGGGCAGGGGGGCTAGTGCCATGGGCGCAATTGCAAGGGGGCGCAAAATTAAGGAATCAATTGGCTGTATTTAATATAAAAGTAGGTTTTTTTGAAGCTCTTATTCCTAAGATTCTTAAAAATTAAAACGATACAACAAAGTGTGGGAAAATCTTAAGGATACAGTCATTTCTACAACCCGGAAACCTCAAACTGCGACAAAATAACAAGTAATATTATATTTCAGAGATTTTCTGACCGAAACCATTAGAGCTCCCACCCTATAAGGGAGGATGGTTAGGGATGATTATCTCCGCAGGGATCCTAATGCTTTTTTCTGGCCTGAAGGTTCTTATGGTTTCTCACGGTATACATGATAAAAACTGAATGGACATCAGTTTCTTCGGAAATTGGTGATAAATGGTTAGCAAGTGTAATTGCTATTTTCAATCAGTGAAGAACGGGAAATATACGCCCATTTTTTGTGCAGAGTAAGAGAACTCTAGCAACTTTAAAAGACGTATGTTCGCTATCTTTACATTGTTTTGGCACTGAATATTTGCTTAATTTGTATGATGAAAATGCGATAGTGTTTATAGAACGTAGATGCAGTTGTTCTACCAAACGCAAAAAAAAAACTGAGAGAGAGAGAGAGAGAAAAGACCGCATAAAGTTTTGCAATTTGCTGGTAAAAATTAACAGATCTTGCAGACCTTGCAAACTGTTATTACCTGTGAATTGTTGTCTGTTTACATTTCTAATCTGTGCAAGAACTATTGTTTTCTGTACCTGTGCTACGTGTTTTCCCGCATGTTTGTGAATAAACCTTCATTCTCTATTATCCTGCGTGTCGGACTGTTTACACCATACACCCACAGAAAGACTTTTGTAACAATACTTTCACTGGTTTAAATCCAAATGCTTATAGTATTAAAACTATTATGGTTACTCTGAAAAGTCTCTAAATAGTTATCCATATTTTTGAGTCATAATTCAAAATAATTTTTTTAATTTGTTACAGGAGCTAACGTTACACTGAATTTCGATCGGTTACGCTACACCCAAGCTGATGGACCACTCGTGAATTCCGAATATTACCCTGGCTTTTTGGACCATTGGGGGCATCCGCATTCAACCAAAACAACTGAAAATGTAGTGAAAACTCTGAATGAAATGCTGATGGCCAATGCATCAGTAAATTTGTAAGAATATTTTCTTCTCATATACAATCTCTCTTTTTATGCTTTAAAGAGAAAAAATTAGAAGACATGTGTAATATTTAAATGATAGTCGCCAGTGTCTTAGTGAATTTGTTGTGAATGAAGAAATAAAAGCCAAATGTTATAAAGAAACTAATTCATTTCTTCTTATGTTATTTTGCACTGGATATCGTAATGTATTAGAATATTCACTTGCAGTTTCTTCAATTGTTGTTTTCCCCGATATATTTTATTTCGTTCAGCAGAAATTATTGGAACTTATCTGTTCAGTATAGCTGAAACCCGTCTCTTCTTACATTCTTCATTAAGTTTACAATGTATTTATTGCGCAGGTATTTTAACTGTGTGTTCTGAACCATGGTCCACAATAAATTATCATCTGGAAAAATTAACTAACGTAGATAAATTTCAAACAAATTTACAACTGCGTTATTCTGTAAAATCATTGTATCAGGAGCTCCAAAATTCGTCACAGGAGAATGAAAATGTGCGCCTCGGAGAAATTGTTTAAAATTTTAATTATAATTTAAATTAATTAAGCAAAATTTTGGCGCTTTTAAGATATAATATTGGCAAATGTTATTGCAGGAACGGTACAATTAAATTTAGTTTCGTTGTAAAAACTGTAAAAGGCACAGTGCTTCTGGAGCTCTGTTCAAAGAAGATTGTCCCAAGAAGAATTATTAGTTTTTTACAAAATAAAAATAATATTAGATTGTTCATTGTAAATTTAAGTAACCGTTCGAAATAAAACAAATTAATCTATAAATTTATAATTGAAAAAATTGGAGAGGGGGCGGTGCAGTTCCATAACGCCTATACACGAGCCGACTCCATTTATGATAAACCGCAAAAGATGACACAAAACGTGCTTTTCACACAGCAATAAGACAGATTACATTATACAACACTTTGTTCTGGAACATCAATTAATCGGTGAGATATGGATTCTCTCGGACAGCCGAAGTGTTGTCCAATATCTTGATAATTGGAGAGATGTTAATGACCGGAGGGGAATGGATATCTTTAACAAACTCAAGACCCTGTGCAATTCTTGCGTTCTCCATCTACAATGGATACCATCACATGTAAATTAAAAATATAACGATATTGCTGATGGTCTTGCTCAAGATGGTACTACCATGACTCAGGCCTATGTAGAACCCTTGACCTACCTTGAGTTATACTCAAGAAGAAAGGACTTTGTTTACATTTCTTGGAGGCATCCACCAGCTCATTCATGGTATCGTAGTGAAGGCCCCGGTGCTACTATACATTTTAAGGAGGATAGGAAAGACCAAACAGCTTTGGCTCGCTTATCTTCCGGTCATTTAAAAACCCTCAGATTCTCTCGTGGTGACGAGAAGTTCAATATCTGCACAAAGTGCAACATGATTGAGGCCACTCCGCAACATCTACTTGACTGTGTTGCCTTGGTGTATGATGACCTGTTTAAGTAACCGGATTTCGTGTTGGAGGTGATGAAAGCGAACGACCTCATAGATCTGATCTGATTCAGATCAGAAGGATTAGAAAGAAGAAGAAGACATTATACAACTAAGACAACAGCATACAACAAAATACGAACGAAAGTAAGAACCTCATACAATAAAAATACGTCTATTCTTGATAAAATTGAAGATTCAACAAGTTTTTGTTATTCATCATAACAGCAAGTGGGATAAAATTTTAATTCTGACGCGATTATTTCTTTATTCGACTTGAAATCAAAATCTTCACAGTTGTTATACTTTTTTTTTCACTCGATCAATACATGCACCCAGAATTAATATGATTTATTAAAAATTTATTAGAATTATTTTAACTATGAATAGAAAATCGAGTGTACTAATTGTCTGATATTCTTTTCAGCTACATGTTTCATGGTGGAACTTCTTTTGGATTCACTGCTGGTAACTATCAAATTTCGTTTACATTTGAAAATGATTAAATTCTATTACAACTAATTTCAAAGTTTGAAATCTTGATTAAGCAGACTTCAGACTCTGAAAAAGCGTCTGAGCGGTTCACTGGTAGGTTGTTGTTGGCTAAGGGTGATAAGCTATCTTTAAATAAAAATTAATGCTGTATGGAAAAACAATAATAGAAGTACGAGAAGAAAAATACTGCATACAAAACACAGAGGAACGCAATATACACTATACGGAATATCAGACTCTTTGGCAGCAGACTCAGAGGATTGTTAACCCCTTAACTTCCGCCGGCGTATATATACGCCTCACTCAACCGATGCGTTAACTGCCGCCGGCGTATATATACGCATTTCCGAAGTACGATCCTTTGCATTGCGCTTCTATAAAGAAAACTGCTCCCACGGCCTTGGAATGCCATAAAATGACCTTGACAATGTTTGAAACGGATTTTCTTATTTCAGAGAAGAGGGGTAGGGTATTGGTAAAGGGGATGTTTCTGAAACGGTGAAAGTCATAGCTGTGCAGTTTCTGCTTCTGTTTCTGTTTGAGTAGGTCGTGCTTTTTTTATTCTTCTTTTGCTTCTGTTTTCGTTTATTGTGCGAAATAGAAGATCTTTTTACGAAAATGTCTGACAGTGATGAGAGTGATTTAGATGACTATTTTCCGTCATCTTCAGGAACAGAAACGTCGGAATATGATGCTTTGTGCTGGGGATGGTTGGAGGGGGAGGGATATGAAAGTATGGGGTACTAAAAAAGGATTAAGCAAGGGATATCGAAGGGGGGAAAAAGAGATTCAGAACCATTTGCCTGGGATATGCCCATGTCTCGAATATGGGAGAGAGATGCAACGGTAAGGACAACAAAAAAGTTGTACCATGTAGGATCAAGTGGCATTGGGGAGCGAATTGTGCAAGATTTCGTCGGCAGTTAAGGGGTTTATTGTTAAAGGACCTTAAGAGGAGCAAAAAATGTAATAGAACAAGGCGTTGCAAACGACATTTGATCGCTGAAATTCAAAACACGCATGCAGATTCTGACGTCTAATTTTACATAAATCTATTGAATCCACGAATGCGTCCTGCGATCAAATGGCATCCGCCTTCTATCTCCTCGGGACTCAGACATTGTAGACATGTAGAAAAAGTTGTTGGGGAAAAATCCAAAGGTAAAGGAGGAGAAACAGCAGTTAAAACTAAATTATTTATTTATAAAATATAATATGAGAAAGGTATTTACACATATGATTATTTACAAATTATACAAGAGAGAGATTTAGGGTTTGTTAGTTACTTAGTTAGATATCAACTTACACCACGTTTAAAAAGTTAGTTAGCCATCGCCCATCGCCGCCGTGCTAACAGGGAAGAGACCCCCGTAGCTGACTACGCTCACCAATCTACCGCATGACCGTTCTTCTTGATTTCAAAAAGTCATCCCCCCTGGATTCAAACATTACAGTTGTTTTTTCAACGGGGAAACACCCACGCATCACGTGATTAACACGGACAGCGCGTGACCGTTATCTTTTGGTATCTTTCCGCTGACACAACAATTATTCAAATGAGCTTGTTCGGAAAGTGAAAAAATATTATGAGAAAGGAATTAAACTTACGCTTTTAAGTTAGACGGGAAAAATACAATTCCTACATACATTGCCTGCTAAGTTCCATTGCAATTTTAGTTCCTTTTGATGTCCAGCAACAATCACCTGAGTTTGTCGTCGGAATATCTGAACACTCTAAATTCAAACCGAGATCCAGTGTACGTTAGGAGTGCTCATGATAAACATTAATAAGAAACTATATTTGAAAATGCAGTTTAAATCTCAATGCTACGCATTTCAGGGTTTGAAGTCTTCGTTCGCCTGCCTTCTAATCCTGAATGAAAGAATTCCATGTTTATATGAACATCAGAAAAAATCTTTGTCGTGAAATATTTAATACTTTAAAATCTGAGAAACAACAGCAATTATAATTCTTGAGACGAAAAATATATTTATCACTGTTTTGTTAGCTTTCATCAAATTTCAATTTGCAAAAATACTAGAAAAATTGTGAAAATAATTTCATATAAAGAATCGATAGAGTTAGTTATATCTGATTTTTGTATTTTTATCGTTTTATCTATGTAGGGCAAGATATAAACACTTAATCAAACAGTATATCAAATTAAGGCAGAATTTACTATGCTCATTATGTGGCTGCTACGTGGTGATAATTCATAATTTATTTCCATAATAAATTTTCGTATGTGAGATTCGGACGATATTTTTTCAGCATATTCTTAGTCATAATTGAAATCGGAAACATTTTTGGTATACAGGAAGATTTCAATGTTCTGGGAAGAGTGGGGTAAAACCGGGTACATAGATTCTGGCGCTATTCAGTTCTCCTTTCTAGCTGAGAGATTCTGAATTACACTCCACTAATCAAAAAGAAGAAGAGGTCATAGTGGCCGTGTTGTTGCTGTTGAAATCGCCGCGTCTGTGAAGGCGTATTTGTTTTTAGAGGTCAAATCTCTCATGTCCTTTTGTTTTTAAACTATCCTTATTTAATAATTATAAAAACTATATTTATTCCAGCTGATTATATGTTTACTAAGGATTTATATCCTATCAAACAATACAGATTTAATCCAATAGTTGCGCGGTTCTATTTCGTTTTTTATAACCTCTGCACTCGGGGTAAAACCGGGTAGTTCAAGTGGCTAAGACCAGGACAGTCAATAATGATGATTCCTCCGATGAAGACGATAAAAACACAGACGATATTGATTGTTTATATTTTAATGATATACTTTCTAATTTAAATAAATGAGAAAGATTAATTCAATGTAGAAACTATCATCAAACTAGAATCACGACGTTTGGAAACAACAAAGTAATTGGCTATGTCTGTATTGATCAATATGTAATATTTCATTACTTTTCTAACATTAAAGTAAAGGAATCTACTTTTGCCTTCCAGCTTGCCGAAAGGGTTTTCTTTTATTGGTGAAGAACAAGAATACATAAGAATTGTTGCTAGATTACATTAGAAGAATTTTGGATGAAGTCGAATTTTATTATTTTTTTATTCATATTTATTCTAACGCTTTTTCTCAATGAAAAATTTACTATGTAATTGTCTCAAAACATCCGTTAAAATCTTTCTTATACTGCAAGATTTATGAACAAAATTTGAAGTACCTATGCAGTAAATACTAATAACTTATGGAGAAAAATAGCTATCGGCGGTGTTTAAAAAACGTCTGGTTCAACTGATATTCTCATTTTAATGTAAAAACATTTCAGATGATAAAAGAATTTTGGGTATTGTAATTTTTTAAACAATAGTAGTTTTTTAGATCAAAAATATTAGACATGAAAGTATTTTAATCCCGAGCAACGCCGGACATATCAGCTAGTGTTACGCTAAAAGCAAAATACTAAACACGTCAGATAGTCGAAGCATACGAGAAAGTCGACGGGAGAATTGGTTTGTGTCCTGTTAGTAAGGCTAGAGATTTTGTCTGGCTTGGATCGAGCATTTTGAAGTCGTAGCTGGTACACAAGGAAGACCTTTACTCGCAGTCAATCTATACTTAAAAAAGGCAATGTTTTTTTTTTCTGTGTGTGTGTGTTTATCTGCGATGTCCAGACGAATCTATCGCATTTAGAGCCATTAAATTTGGCACGCAGGTAGTTGTAATGGTGACTGAATGCACCCCGAAGCCAAAATTTTGAAATTTAATCTAGAAAATTTTTTATTTAATGTTTTGTGTTGTTTTGATTGATTTTTCGCACTAATTTCTCAATAGCATGGTTTCGGATAACTGTACGACAAAAATAGATACACCATCGGAAAGAGCACACGATTTCCGTTCTAATGAAGTTAGTTTTGAATTTCTAACGTAATTTACTGAATTTTGAGAAATTTTGAAACAATAGTCACTTTTCCTTTACATTTTTAACATTCAATTTTTATTTTCTCGCATCCGGCGTTCTAATAATGCTATCATTTACAATTTTCTTGAGATAACAACCGGAATATTTGTCCCTGTTTAAAATAAGAACAGTCAAAATATCTTTTTTCCCCGATTTTCTAGGATTTTTTTATGGATCAGTTCAAACATTTTATCTCGCAGACCGAATCGGAGCTTTCGATCCAAGGTTACTTACAGCTAGCTCCCAGCATGCATTTCTACAAACCGATCGTACGTTAACTTTCTCGCGGCAGATGATTTATTTTCTCAATAGATGATCCGATTATTATTTTTAAGCGTGTCTTAATTTATTTCTTTGCCTCGCATACTTTAATTGCAGTGTAATGAATTTCACATTGTAATTTTTTAACATTGTTTTGGATTAATAGTACTCGGCACTGCTTTCCTACATTTCAAATATCATTGTCGTGAGGAAAAAGAAGCGGGCAAACTCAATAATATATATATTTCTGTTTTGATTTATTTTCAAAACTTTCATTTATGTAATTGTATGCGGGCTTTTTTTATTTTGTTAAAGTCCTGATTCCACGGGCAACGCCGTGCGCGTAGTGCTAGTAGAAATTATTAAGCAAAATTTCAATAATTGTTTTAATGAAGTTTAACTACCAAACTTTCTAATAATATATGGTTATTAACCGAATTTAGCTAAAATTACAAAGCAGAAAAATTGAGCAACTAATTTTTGCAACTTTTAGCTATAAAAAATCGTATGTGTAATCGGAATAAAGTTTTCAATCTTTGGAATTAAAAATTTTTTAAACATAAATATAGATTTGGTACCAAATGAAGATGGTTAGAATACGTTGTAGACCATATTTAAAAATAAGATTCAGTGAAGATCAGGAATCTTATAATTGTTATCGAAAGTTACAATTATTTAGTATGCAGATTTAGAAACATTCGTATGTATTGTTACAAGCATGGAAAGTCGCTTCCCAGCAATGCGAGTCTTATGGTTGGGAAGAGAGTTTTACAAGGTTAAGCATGAAGTGACCTCAGAGACAGTTATGGCACCCCGACCTTGGTGACCATTTTAGCGATTTGGCGACAAATTCGGCGACCTTGGCGACAAATAGATGATTCCCGAAAATGCAACCCTTTTCTCGATATTTCTACTAGGAAAAGGAATACACGAGAAAACACCATGTGACATCACGGCCTGTCGGAGAGAATATTTAAGGACGGCGCTAGATCAGAGGAGCATCTTTTGATCGACGTGGATCGCCTTGGAACGCGAATGCCTTTGGAGTTCTACCCGCAGTGCGAGCTCGTGAGCTGAGCGCTATTGGAAGTGCAGTTATTGTCTACTAGTTATTAGTTATTTGCTGAATGTTGTGTTGTTAGGTAACAAACTGCTGAACTGTTATTACCTGCGAATTGTTGTCTGTTTACATTGGTGATCTGTGCAAGAAATATTGTTTCCTGTACCTTTGCTACGTGTTTTCCTGCACATTTGTAATTAAATCTTCATTCTCCATTATCCTGCGTGTTGGACTGTTTACACCAAACACCCACAGCAACACATCTTGCAACAGTATCGTTTCTATATTTGGAAGTCTTTATCCGAGTGAGAAATCACTAACGATTATAAAGGGAAATGAATCTCCAGTGACATCGATCCCTCATCTTTTGTCAATTTTGAAAATAATCTTTGAAACAAGATTTTTCTGAAGTTGGAAAAATGGTACCAAACTGAAGTTGCGAAACGCCAGGACGAATGTGTTAATTTTACTGTTGTATTGTTTTTAATAATTAATTTTTAAAAAATAAGCCTACGTTTTGATAAAACTTTTTAATTTTCTTTTTGGGGCACTCATAGATCTTTGCCTTTGGAAAGTATTAGTTTTGAATTTCATATACTTAGACTTAATAAATCTCCCTTGATATTACTAATATAATAGCCCAGATCCTCCGGTAACGCTCTGACGTCACCAACAATAAAACTCGCACCATAGCACTGAGAGACGTTAAACAGCATTATTTCATTGTTAGAGAACCTAAATTTCAGTAATTTTAAATTTAAAAGAGTAATTGTCGTTCTAATTTTAAATTTAACAGCTCTAAAATAGTGAAATAAAATTTTTTATCGATTGATATAAAATTTATCTCGCTATGATCAATAGTTCCCGAGAAATTTTAAATTGTATTAATCCTATATTTGAAATTAATTTCCGTTTTTTAATAGAAAGTAGTAAATTACGTCAGTGGTATATCATGCGCGTGATATAGTTTGGACGCCAAATTGTATCTGAATGCAATTGTGGCGATGTTGTTTTCTTGCCAAGAATTAAATTAGCCAGCAGTGACGTGAATCTACCATTCGTTCTCAACCGCCGCCAGTTCCTGTTAATTCCAGCTTACACGATGACTATCAACAAATCGCAGGGGCAAACTTTCGATCATGTTGGAATTTACCTCGATGAGCCTGTCTTTTCACATGGACAGCTCTTTCAAGGTCTAGGATTCCCAATCACGTTAAAATTTACACAAAGACATCTGAAGTACAAGGAAAATTATTAAACAACGAAAAATACTTCACAAGTAATGTTGTTTACCAAGAGTTTTTTTGAATAAAGAAATATTTTAATAATATGTAAAAATAAAAAAAATATTTCCTGTCATAAAACATATCTTTATTTTATTTGTTTTCAATCAATGTTAAACATTTCTCTCGCATATATATCTATTTAAACACGTCAAATTTGAAGGGAAATCTCTCGAATGAAGAGGCAATTTGCACCCGTCAAACCACGACGGATGATTTTCTAGTTATCTCATAGCTTTTCTTACCCGGATGCATGAAACGAAAATAACATGATCTGTTCACAGGTTCCAACATTTTAGACACGTTTCAAGCCTGTCCTACAAGTTACGACTACGACGCTCCTTTAACTGAAGCTGGGGATCCCACTCCGAAGTATTACGCAGTTCGAGACATGATTGGCAAAGTAAGCTAACTGATTAATTCTACTGAAATAATTGTAAATATTTTATTATTTTTTCAAAAGGACATGCATAGAGCAGTTTGGTTTGGTTTAATTATATTAAATGACCCGTTTTGAAGCAACATGAGGGCTATTGCAGGACGAACCTCTCAATTTTGATCCCCGGTCAGATGGCGAGAACAACGCGTGAACTGGAAGCATATATACAAACCCTACCCTGATAGAACTGAGGCAGGAAATCAGTCAATATCATTGGCTACGAGGAGCAGTGACGTCGTTTTCAGCTCTCGCACGTAGCGTACGGCAATCATAACAACACAAGAGTAGTCCTATTTTTCTTCTCCGTTTTCCCACAGTTGAGCACAGAAAACATTCTTCCGTGGGTTGTAATATTTTTAAAAATGAAATTATTTTTTAAAATATCATAAAATATAAAACATCGCACACTGCAAGAAATTATACTAATGAAAAGTACACGCACGAGAGCAAAGAACGACGTCATAGGCTCTCGGAGAAGCGAGCCAATCATATTGTCCGATTTCCTGCCTCAGTTCTATCAGGGCAGGGTTTGTAAATATGCGAACTGGAACGACCTCCCCAGCTGGAGGACGTTCGACCTACGACGTCAGACTTTACGTTGACCAGACCGTGACCTTCGAGATGAGAAGGCCTGCTGGCTGGTGGAATGACTCATCCACAGTGGGCGGAGGGTTGCCGATGTTTAACATACCGCTTTCTTGAAAATTTTCGTTGAGTATTTCTCAGAAATATTGAATGGCCATATAGCAACATGGATTTGAAAATTATTTATGACTTGTTTATGTATTTCCATTAGTTAAAAATATAATTGGTTTTTTTTTTCACTTGCTTCCCATTTCTCTTTTTTTCCTTTGTAACTTCTACGATACAAGGCTTCACATTTTGCCTTTCCCACATTTTTTTTCCTTACAATATTAACCTGACTGATTTTTAAAATTTATCGTCTCATTCCCGAGGGCCACGACCAGACCCACTTACATGACGGATTTTCAGTGGAATCGGATTTCGAGCCTGGATCTTTACCACCAAGCCACCGCGGCCTATACATAGAAGAGTCGACAACTGTTAAGGACAGTGCTGCTTAAAGGAGCCAGGTGCGCTTGTGTTTCGCTAAAGAACTCAAGAGTGATCCGATGATTCTTGAGGCTACTCCCTGAAGTCTGTAAGAAATGGAGTAATTTGTCCTAATAATAATACTGGAAAGATCTGAGATCTAATCTCAGTTGAAAGTTAATAAATTTTTAATGTTTTTTTAAATGCGAGTAATTTCACAGAAAGGTAAATGGAACCATCGAAAGCATATTTTAAAGACAGTTGTTTCTCATAAATGAATTTAATCCAGATCTTTAATGAAGATTAGGAATAAATTGTCCTTTCATTCAGAAACGCAGACTATATGTGTAAGGAATTAAATTACATATATGGGCCCCTCTTCCGGTAGAAAAAAGTATCCTTTAACCTTAATTAAGTCGATTCCTACATTCAAATTCAGATGTTTCATTTTCTCTATTTCAACATTCTTCAATGAGAAAAATTTAATGAATATTCAATATATTTCTATTCAAAATAATGATGCTTGAGCGTACAGTCATACACATAAAGTATGCTTCGAATTTCAAGGTTCAAATCTTTAGGGGAGGTAGAAAACACAAAAACAAGACACATAGGAAAGTATGATCAGAACGCAACCTGATAAACTAGAGGGCGTTGCTCGCCAGCGTTGTAAATTATAATGCAGTAGTTTACAACGTGCAGTAGTTCACAAATACTAGGATGATTGACACATCTACCTCGAAGCAAGAATTTTGTCCACAGCTGCAGATGTATGCTGTGGATAAAATTCTTGCCAGGTATTTTCTAAAGGGTTCGCCAATTCATGCACCACCGTTGTAAATAGTGCATAATTGTGGACAGTGGCAAATCCAGGGGGGGTTTGGGCCTGTTGCCCCTCCCAGAGCAAAACCGGAATTCTTGATTTTATTTAAAATCACTACAGCTGTTTGTTCTTAATTCTCCTTTCTTTAAAAAATAATAAAAGCATGACAACATTGCTTTCTGGCTTGACAGGCTCGAAAATTTTCCTACTTTTCTAGCCATTCCACTTGAACTTGTAGCTTTGACAGGGCCGAAAACACTTTTTGGCTACTTATTTCACTGTATTTTTTTTATTAAATTATCGAAAGTATTGTAGTGTTCTTTATGATTCTTATCATCAGGTGAGTAAAGTTTATAAAGTTAAAGTGTTTTGGTTTCCATAAGCCATGAGGTTTGACATTCGTCATGACGATACGAAATTTTTATGACCTCAGCCCCTCCCAGACCCAAATCCTGGATTAGCCACTGATGGTAAAAGCTTTGCGTAGTTATTGTGAAACTGGCCCTGTGCGTACTGTGTACTAATATGTGTACACGTCCAATTACGTATACTATACCAACAAAGCATTGCCAAATGAAGAGTATTTACCTGTTATTCACATATCATTTCCATTCATATATACCTACGTGACCGAGTCTAGTTTTTGTGCTTTCTGCCTTCCCTGACAGTTTACATGCTCAATTTTGAACCAGCATATGGTTGTTGGTCTTGTGTCGAGTAAATACTAGATTTCAATTTTAAGATACTTTATTTTCCTCTGTGTTAATTTTTTTTAAAAAGAAGAATACTTTATTTTTCAGTTTCTTCCTCTTCCACCCGGTCCAGTGCCACAGCCGGCACCAAAAATGAAATCACCAACGATAACTTTAAAAAAAGTAAGCATACACTTCATTAAAAATAAATCTTCTGTTTTATATTCTACTGTAACTCACTTTATTGCCATTGACATTAATTATTATTTCCTAGTTTTAACTCTGACTTCAAATATTGTGTTGTATTCTGCATGATTCTGATCCCCAAAGATATTTTTTAACACTAAAAGAAGTGTTACAAATGGAATTTTTGTAAAACTAATGCACGATTTATTCAAAGTAAATGAACTCATGTGTAACTCAAAAATTACACTTTCATGCAAAAAAAGAGTAAGAGAGCTCTAATAATGGAATTGAGCATTTGGCTACGTGATTCGAAGACGTTATAAAGAGGTGGAAGCCTTACAATCCAAAGCTGCAAAGAAAACTGGGTACTTGCACGTTAATGCGGCCACCGAGCTTAATTGGCGATCTTCGGATTTCGCCAAGCTCGTAAGTTTGGTGTTCTACATTACTGATAATTTCCGAACAGATTTGTTTAGACTGCCGTCCTCTTCGCTCCTGTTGACTTTTTGACGGAGGAACGTTTTGAAGCGAGAGCTCATTTTGGAATTTTAAAAAACGTAGATTTCTAACATTCAATGAACATACGAAGCTACTAGGTTCCCGCTTTGCTGAAAGCGAAGCCGCTGATGTCTTTTTAAGTTAAAAAATTTTCCGGTACCCACTTCAGATGCCTCAGGCATCGCGTGCACAGTTTGTCCTTTCCAGATGCCACAGGCGTGTCGTGTGCGCAAGAGACTAATAAAAAGCTCACTGCACACCCCAAAAAATGTTCTCACATCGCCAAACCGTCTTCCCCTTTGCGACAACATTTTATCATCATCTTGGCGGTGTATCTCGGTTGCTTGGCGATTCAATCTCGGTGGTCGCTTTAACGTTCAAGTAACCCATTTGCGTCCACAAACGGAATATTCCGCACACTACGACTGTCAGTTATCACAGCCACGGAGTAATAACGCTTGCGACGATGCGGCTGGTGATAACTGACAGTCGTAGTTAGCACAAGACGTACGATATTTCTACGACGTTGTTCTAGTTTCTGAATGCCGTGTATTATCTAGAAGATATCGTAACAGTATTGTGGAGCATCTTCTGCTATTTCAGATATAAGTGGGTTGGATGTTGAACGGTTGTCGAGTTCTTGGAGATACAGATGTCTTCTGCATTCTTCTAATTGTTTACATTTTTGCATAATTTGAAATTTCTACCGCTGTTACAAATATTCTTCTACTCTCATGGATACGAAGGGAGCACAGTCACTCCATTCCAATCCGAAATCCGCCAAAAAACCATTTTTTGGGAATATGTATGTTTGTCTATCCTGCGAGCACAGCAACTCAAAAACATGATATGCTGGATGAATGAAATATAGAGCGTGGTCCTTACATTAAAATTGTAAATCTGCACGAAATCTTGGTTGAAATCTGCTAAAAGAAAACATATACGTCCGTGTGTAAGCGAACACGATTATTCAGAAATGCAACGAGCTAGACGAGAGAAATTTAACATATGGTCTTTTATCTTCAGAATTTTAGATCTTCACCAAACTTTGGATTAAATCCGTCAAACGGTTGATCATTTGTTGGCCTGTCTATTTATGTGTATGGAAACATGATCTCAGAAACGCAACGAGCCAGATATATGAAATTTAGTATTCAGGGTGTTCCAAAATTCGACCGACAAACTTCTAGAGGTGATCGTACATATCAAGACAAACAACTGTTGCAACAGAACGTGGGGTCGCAAACGCAAAGGGCGAACTCTACACTGTAAAAAATATCCGTTTTTTTCTCGGACTTTTCCTTTATATTTGACGGTTTAAAGCTGTTTTGTTGACAAAACGGATTTTCACCGTTTTCCGCTCCAGCCATAAACGGTTTAAAACCGTCAGTGCAAATTCTATTTTTCTTCATACGGTATTGCGGAAAGCAATACCGTACATTTAAGAAAAGGGTACCGTACATTTAAGAAAAGGCTACCGTACATTTAAGAAAAGGGTACCGTACATTTAAGAAAAGGGAAAGTTATCGTACAGAAAGTACGATAACTTTCCCTTTTCTTAAATGCAATTTTATTGCATTCATTTCATGTTTTCAATAGGGTTCCATCTCCGTAACCTTAAAACACGTGTTCTGGCAATAGTTGATTTTTACACTATTAGGTGACGCCACTAGAGCTATAGTGACTTTAAAACTCAAATAGATTATTTTTACTTTACTTTATGAAGTCTCCGGTGGTCTAGTGGTTAGAGAAACTGCCTTGTATTTCTATGAACGCGGTTTCGATCCCCGGCTCGGAGGAGTTAGAAGTTATGTCACCATCTTTCATCGAAATCGTCCAAGTAAGTTCAATTAAACTAATTGAAATTACTAATTAACCATAGATTAATTAATATCCTTAAAATTGATAATACACATCAGCACATTTCAACTCAACTCGAACAGAAGTAGAAAAACAACTGAACTCAGTCGATGACGTCACTTACTTCGATGACTTAATTTTTACGGAGAAAACTTGATTTCATACGGTAAAAAACCGTTGTGACTACGGATTTACTTCGTAACTTTTACGGGAAAAACTTGTTCCTGTATGGTAAAAAACCGTTTTGCCTACGGATTTACTTCGTAACTTTTACGGTTTCGCACAACCAACCCAGCAGCCAGTTTAAAACCGTAAATTTTACGAGATTTTTTTTGCAGTGTACAGGGAGCTTTTGCCAGTGAATTAAGTAGAAGAAAAGGATGCAACATGTAAAATGTACAACACAGGTTTAATGGAATCCAAATTCACGACAGCCAGTGGCGGCTCGTCCATTAGCGCTGCAGAGCTGCAGCCCCTTGATATTATTTTTTAAACTTGCATTTTTCGTTTTCAATCTTATTTGCTGACTTTTCCACTCTCAGAGTGCAATGACTTACTAAAATGCAAAAAAAGCTATAATTTTTAAAAATAAAAAGACATAAAATGAATGCAAACGAAGAGAGACGCAGGTCTGAGCTGCAAAATACTCTGCCCCTTCGAAATCCGTTCACAGCGCAGAAAATCCGGAGTGAAAAAGGAACTCTTTCCGCCTTTACCTTAGATGGGCTGTGAGCTGAAAGTCAACACAGCTCTGGCTGGCACGGAGCCAACCCGAAAGAGAAAAAGATGCTCTTTTAAATATATTTTTCTCATTCCCGTATAAAGTAGTAATCTCATTGGGTGTTTATGAGTTTTTGGTTTCGGTTTGCGTTGCGTCGACAGAAACACATCTGGTTGATTGATTATTTGCTTTCGCTTGATTGAAGGTTAGATTTCTTTTGAAGAAGATATTCATTTTTACTTTCTCGTATACGAAGTATACAAAGAGAAAGTATTGTAATCGTCAAAAAATTCGAACTCGAGATTTTGACGGATCTCCACGTTTTAGACCTCCCTGAGTCCGAAAAACACAATTTTGGAATTATGTATGTCTGTGAACACGATGACTCGAAAACTATTAGAGCTACGGGGATGAAATTTGGAATGTGGTCTTTAAACATAATTTGTAGGTTTCTATCAAATTTTGGACAAATTCCGTCAACGGAAAGTCTGTCTGTCTGCATGTTCGAGGTCATGGGAACGCTATAACTCAAAAACTTGAAAAGCCAGATGGATAAAATTTTATACACAGTTTTATCGTCATGAATGTAGGTCCGTATAAAATTTTGGGCCAAATCCGTCAACGGATTGACTGTCTGTCGGTCTGTATAATCGCATACTTGTTAAGCCTTCGTTTCAAAACCATCTCCACGCGCATGCCTACTTAGCTATCTCTGGTACCAAGCGGGAGGATTACGTCATTTGTCCTTGAGACGGAGTTTGTGATTGATATGTTTTATATCCTGTTTTGTTTTCGCTCGCTCGTATAATAGCGGATCTTCCTGGAGTGTGATGGAAAATAAATATTGCTAAGTTTTAATACATAGGCATCTCTTTTAATATGATTCTTCACCTAAATATTTTACAATCACTATAATCTGCAATGGAAAACCTTCTGATATTCGTTGCATTCTGGATTACAGTAGGTTCGATTTTTTTTATCCGCGCAAGGGGAGGGGAAATGACAAATTTTTGAGCAGTATACGAGAAAGTTTAGGGGAGGCCACTCCCACTGGTTTGAAGAGAGTTAGCGAGTGAAGTGGGCGAGGAGAGAAGTGTGTATGTGGAGCTTTGATTTTTTTTTTTCGTCAGCAAAATCGTCACATCAGCATTCACTTAACTTTCTGTTAGTAAAACTAGTAGTAAATGTCATATGCTGGTTATTTAACTTATATGAGAAGCAGAAAATTTCATATCTAGTTTTGGAATTAAAAAATTGGGCCTGCTGAAATATAAAGTAGCTTTTTAAAAATGTATTCTTTTGATAAATGTTATCTTGTAACCCTCCTCGTTTATGAACTCACGAGCCGCCATTGATGACAGCACAACATCACACATGCATGCATAACAACACTGAAAGTCGTGCGCAAAATGACAGATACATTGGAAAGTAGGACGCTATATCAACAGCAAACCTTTGAAGTAACGTAAAGTAAGTGTTCAAAGTACTTGCCATCGGAAGCAATACACGCGTCGCGTGTTGTTATTCGTGCAGTTTTGTTGTTGTGCTATTGTGAATTTCTGTTCCAGTGAACCTGATCTGCATATTTTATCTTATATTCCCTTATCTTTTATTTAATTCACTGGCAATTAACCCCCCTTTGCGTCTGCGACCCCATGTTTGATTGCAAAAGCTGTTTGTCTTGATGTGTACGATCACTCCTAGAAGTTTGTCGGTCGAATTTCGGAACACCCTGTATAGTTTTGTCACTAAAACTGTTGATCTGTATCAGATTTTGGACCGAAATGTGGACAAATTTGAACCGGGCAATCGAAATTAAGACGACCAAAATGCATACTCAATTTTCTTCACTGTACAGGGTTAGCCTAAATGATTCATCGGGTTTCAAAGGACTGTTTATTTACAAGTATACGACGTACAAAGACGGGTGATACATGAAAAGATACATACACTCACCAAGTTTCTTGTACACACTACAAATGTTCAATGTGTGCGCCCTTGGTCACCCGGCGCACATCCCAACGGTAATCCAGACGTTCAATAGATGTTTCCGTCAATGTCCGTCACAGAAGCAGTGATGCTTTCCTGCATTGCTAACAGCGTTGTTGGCATTGGGGGTACATAAACTTTGTCCTTCACATAACCCCACAGGAAGAAATCACATGGCGTGAGATCTGGTGACCTGGGGGGCCATGGCAACAGAGGAACATCATCCAGATCAGCGCGCCCTATCCAGCGATGTGGCAGTTCTCTGTTGAGAAAGTCGCTGACAATTGTGCTCCAGTGCAGGAATGCACGATGAACGCTCGTAACCGGAGAACACTTCGCATATTCCAGCACACAAAAACTCTTCTCCCCCATCTTGTACAGTGCCGCTGCAGGCCTGCCATCTAGCGAGCCAGGAGGCGGGCTTTTAAACTTGGGGAGTGTATGTATCTTGTCATGTATCACCCGTCTTTGTAGGTCGTATGACTCGCAATACACAGTGTTTTGAAACCTGAAGAATCATTTAGGATAACCCTGTATTACGAAGCACAAAAAGCTCTATATTGTATTAGTGCACGGGAAGACGAAGGGAAACATTGCAGCTCATCCACTTATACAGTTGTGTAGAGAGGTTAGATCTTTCAAAACCCTTCACTATAAGATTTAATGGGACAGTTTCATGATGCTTGATGAAGTAATTTTAAAATTCTGTCTTGTATTAAAAAGACAAAAAAATCCTCTGCACAATGTTTCCATAAGAACCTATACGTTACGATTTGTAATGAAAAACGTTTCTGCTGCTTAATTTTTGTCTAAAGCCTTATATTTTCAGTGCTTTCATTATCTAACTATTTTCTTAGGTAATATCTATATGGGATTACATTGGTAAGCTTAACAACTCAGTGGTTTCAACCTATCCTGTGTCATTTGAGAAACTTTATCACGTGAGTGACAATTATTCAATTTTTTCTTCATCTTTTAATCTAACAATAATTTCGGAATTTTATCTGTTTTTTAATAAGATTTGAGTATTATTTTCAATGCGGGATGCTAATCTTAGAACTGAACGTCTATGTTACGTCGCTGATGAAAATTGTGAAGTAATATAAAATCTGTGTAGTTCAGCAAGAATTTTTTAAAAATGAAATTATCGTATTTGGCAAAATGAAATTAGTACATTTTACTGAATTTCTAAAATACTAATAGAAACATTTTAATGAAATTTTAGTATGACTACACAGCTATATGAAAGAAAAAGTTATTCCAAAAAATCATTGTATGCACTTACGATAGGTAGTAATTCTTCTCATCTCAGATAAACCGAAAACTTATGTTACAAGATTTAACATCAGCCAACTTTTATATGAAATATAGTCTCTCTATATATGTGATAGCTATATCTAGTCATATAGCTATAACAGCACAATATCTTATGAGGCGAAACGTTGCACTTGATGAATCGCTATGGTAGTCGATCCCAATTCAGCAGGAATGCTTTTTTAAATCCCTGGTTGGTTCTCTGAGAGACATGGCGAGCTGCAGTTACTCTTCCACAGCGTCTCCAACATATTCAGTGGGATTTAGGTCAGAAGATCTAGCTAGCCAATTCATCCGGCGTATAACCTCACCTTCAAGATAATCGTTCAATAAGAACAAGAGCTGTCGTACATAAAATTGAACTGAGGGCAAGCTATGCCTTTGAAAGAATAATACAGAAATATAAGATATTATCTCTGTACTTTTGAGCAGTAAGGGAGCTTCTACCACATACATGAAGGATGGTGCAGACATCAACCTCGGACCGGACCGGACAGGACCAGACTTCTAAGGAGTAACACTTTTTTCATAGATTAGTCGCGATTCAGTCTGGACACTGATTCTGGGCGTATCTTTAACCGGAGAGAACATACCTCACATAGCTACTTATCTGAGACAGAGGGTTTCTCACTGCTCAGAGATATAGAGATAAAATCCTTAAGTTCTAAATTCGAATTTTCTGGGAGTTGTTGACCCTCGTTTTATTTTCATGGACGATAACGCTAGTTCACATAGTGATCACCCGTCGTTGATGACCGTGAAAGTGACAATATACACAGCATATATAAATAATGTTTTCGTTGTTGTAGTCATTAAACAGCCGAGTTATTAACTAATTTTTATTTATTATGGGAGAGTGACGGAATGTACGTACATATCGTATGAAAGTTTAAGCCAAAAGAGAACAGAAATCCCTGCATTTTCTCAGATAAGGAATTACATATAGACGCGTGATCAAAGTGAAGGGAATATTAGCTATTTTTAGTAAATTACGTAAGTGTTTTAGGGAAAAGTCTGGCGCCTAGAAGACGCCGTCATGATTTCCTGTGGGCGCGTGAAAGCGATTAAAATATTCTTTTAGTAATAAATATGCCAAAACGCGAGATTTAATATACCTCCAGCGCTGGAAATGAAACGAAACTGGAGTTTAAGAAGAGCGATTTTGGAATGCATTAATATTGCACTAAGATTTTAAAATATATAATATTAGAATTTAAAGTAAAATTAAGTGAGATTATCACATATATATATCAAAGCAAACAAGAAGACAAAAGACAAACATTCATAAGAAACAAAGGACAAAAAAATAAGACTACAAAAGAAGACAAAAATTTAATAAATTGAAAAATATCAAGGCGAGCCGCTCGTCAGGAAGAGAAGCCCGCCTATGATATTAATAAGTGCTTTTTCTGCTAACGACATACGAAAAACGTAAAAATTTTGTCGCTGTCCCTTCAAAATATAAATCACGAGCTCAATCTTCATACTTAAATCCAATTGATCATCTCAGAGACGCGTTTGGGTGGACAACTGCAGTTCTCCAGCCCCACATGAATAATCCGGGAGTGGCAAAATGAATTGCTGCAGTAGTGGCACCGACGGCCTCAAGAGCTCACCAATGGACTCGCTTATAGTTTGACGCTGCTCTGCCAGAGGCTGCCATACGCAGGGCCGTACCGAGGGGGTGGCGAGATTGGCCCCCGCCAATGGCGCAGGCAGAACGGGGGCGCAAAAATGACTATTTAAAAAACTTAGTTTAAGAGTTAGATTGGTACGATCTGCTGTGCAAATAAAAGAGAATTTGAGAATAAGTCTTCAGTGGCTGACTAAACATTACGGGAGTGGCTAGTTGTTTTGTCCAGTAGTCAAGTTGCCAGTTTGTCTGATTGTGACCCCTTACAGAGAGAGAGAGAAAAGGCCTGTGCCTTTTTTTGAAACAAAATAGCAAGTAGCTTCATGTTACAAAATGATGCAGTAATAAGCACTTTGAGTTTCTTGCTGCCGCATGAAAAAAGGGTCCCTCCAGCAAGGTGAAAAGGGTCCTTCTTTGACCATGTGTGTGGTTCTTGCCTAGAGATGGCAAAATAACATATTTTTTCTTCTTTTTTGCATCTCATTTTACAGTCGTAAAATGGATGGCCAAGGGAACTCGCCTGCCTTAAGAATCTTCTTCGTACCTCTAAGACGCCGATAAGAGGGGAGGGAGGAAGGGCAAAAAAATTCACGTAGGAAAGAGGGAATCGCGCTGTTTCTTAGAGTTTTGTGTTTTAGGGTGGGGAGGTTTTTTTTTATTGTTTACTATATTGTAGGAAGAATAAAGGGGGCCTCGTCCTTATTGGACGAGTGGTTCTTTAGTGGTAATTAAAACGAAGGAAATGTTGCATTTCTGTTTTTGTTTCATCAGAGAGTGGGCGCATAAAGAAATACTTGGACATTTTCATTCTTTTCTAAGGAAATAAATTAGTTTTAAAGAGGTGAGCTCAAATTATGTCTGTATTTTTAAATTGCTTTTGTTGTATTAAATACTAGCCGCCTTCTACTGTCAGCTGATTCGACCATTTTATTAATTATATATTATTTATTCCAACCAATTTAAAAACATCAACTTATTTAATTTTTCGCAAGCTAATTTGAACTAAATTTTAAGGCAATATGTTTTGCATGTAATAAAATTAATGACTTTGATTTTTATATTCAGCTGTTAAAAAAAGTCTTAGGCAGAATATCTCTTTAATATCATTAAATTCAATGAAAATTAATTTTTATTTCGATCATGCATTAGTCAGATTTGAATTGCATTTATTGCACTTTATTTATCTGACTATACCTTGAATGTTTTACCTAATTATTACAAATAAACCGATGCTATGGTTTCCATTGAAGATTATCTACCCTAAGTGAAAAAATTAATTTTAGATCATAGCTAAAAAGTAAATCTATCAAAATAATATAGTAATCTAATAAAAATTAAATTTATTTCAAGTAGCAAATAATTAACAAAAAATTAGACTGAAAAAACTGGCGAAGCAACGAAAATGGCAGCGGATCATTACATCGAATGAAGGCTTTATATTGTAATAATCAAAATAAATTTTTATATCACGTTTTTCAACATAAGAGAAACATTAAATTAAACATTAAGATAAATATTAAATTAAACATTAAGATAAATATTAAATTAAAGATTTCATGATTGATTTGACTTTCAATCTAGCATTGTTGTAAATTATACATAAAAATATTTTTTTTTAAAAATTGTCAGATTTAAGAAAAAATTACACGAAAACGAGATTGTTATCATTTTAAAGATACATATTTTTTAAATATAAGACGGTGTAGAAATTATTTTTAAATGATAATATTTCTGACTATTATCGCTGACCCCCCCCCAAAAAAAAAATTATTTCTTAAGTTTTAATTAATTAAAGTTTTAAAAAACTCACTGAGGTGTACTTTGCCACCCTTCATAGTAGGTTTGTACCAAATTTCGCAACTCTAGGCTCAACGGTCTGTCTTGTAGAACGCCAACAGACACCTATGCATACATATGTTTTTATTAGTAGTAAAAATATACATACAAAAGCATGATTACAAGCAAAATATAAAATTAACATTATAGTATTTAGTGTTAGAGTTTGTTGCAAAAAAATCTAACGCAACTATACTACACTAAATTCATGATCTGCTTATTTTACTTGTCTTGATAATTGATATTGGTTTAACCATAAAATTTTACTTTCCAGTAATGTATACAAAGATGAATGTTATTTCTCTTTTTAAAAAATCGACATTTTTGCTTGATATTATGAAATTCGGCGCATATGCTCTTCAGAACAAGAGTAGATTCACTTCAACTTTTCAAAGCTCAAAAGACAATTAAAATTTCGGTTAATAAAAAAGTAGGCAAGATTTTGCTGTCTTTTCGCCGTATTTTTCAAAAATATTATCTAAAAAATGACTTTTTACGTCACTTTTAAATTTAAAAATGTATCTTTTTTATACCTATTTAATAACTGTACATTTTTTCCCTTAATTTAAAGAAATTTTAAAAATGTATGATTTGCAACAATGCTTTTCAATTTTAAAATGACAAACTAATTTCCTTATTTAATCACGTTATCACTAATTTCCTTATTTTTATATAATCCCAGCATGGCGAAGTTCACGGATGAGAAGCTGCCGGATAAGTAAGCAGGTTCTCTCTCCCTTGATGGATACATAGGGTTACCATACGTCTGGATTTCGTCCGGATTTTTAGTTCACGTCCGGAATGGCGTCCGAATCTTCAAAATGTCCGGATTTACGTCAGCGAATGCGGCGAGAGAGAAATTTGGTTGTATTAGGGACAATCTATTATATTCGAAAAAGCTGATGTCATTCTGCCAACGAAAGAGAAACTAAAATTTACGCAATTGGTGCAACCTCCCTTCTACAACCCGTTTGTCAATTTTCAGAAAGACAAAAGGGCGTAAGATAATATTATTTCTAGGGGATTCTTCGAAAGCCTAGTCGTCAAACCCCCCGATGACCTTCACAAATGGTCATTATTGATGTCTTGTTACGCTGGAAATTGGCAACCTACAATGGCACTTCATTCACAAACTTGGGAAGAACTTGCTGAATATATTACCCCATCGTGGTATATATAGTGAAACTTTTGGGGGTCATACAGTAGAGAAAAATGGAGGCATATCTGAAGGCAGGCTCTTCCTCCCACTAGAACACGCGTTCAAAAGCTTTAAAAGCAATAAATTGCTCAACTTTCCTAATTATGATGCTACGCATAATAAGTACTTCAAAAGTGTTCACGGACGTCGTCCAGCATGAAAAAAATAGCCGAATATTGTGGATGAGATGACTCTATCGGTGAGGGTGTGCTCAGGCTGTTGATCCGTAGTTCCAATCGCACCCCCCGAGTTTACAACAGCGGATAGAAGAAAAAAGAAATCTGATCTGTGTTCAGCTGCAATCCGTAAACGCAAAAGAATCTAATTGGACGAGGTTAAAAGCTTAGAGTTAATACTTTTTTACCATACCCGATTTTACGAAAATTATGGCATCCCCAGGGATAGGCGGCGCAGAAGTCGTCCGATGACCCGCCAATGCTCCGCCAACAGCCTGCATTAATGGTACGACCGTCATCGGAGATGGGCCCATGATCACCACAACACCATTACGCGCTCATCCGGAGTTACCATAATTTTTTTATTGAAACCGGACACGGCACTGGGGTAAAGGGTTATTAACGGTAAATTATAATTTATAGTCAAATTATTATAATATTAAACTGTTATTATACTATCTGTCCATAGTTAAATCATTTTCTTCATTTATTATATATATTAATAATTATAATACATATAATTATTGACGCCAATTATTAATTGATATTATAATATATAACTTAATTAAGTCCATCGACTATTGTCTAACTGCTACTACGATCCGCTCTTTTTACAGCTTCACATTGAGGTTTGGAGGAAGCAAAAAAAGGTTAAGACTTGAATGCAAAGAAAGATACAATTTTATTTACTTCTTTGAGTATAAATTACAGAATAAATAAACTGCATTTTTTAGGTTTTTTTTTATTCGTTTATATTTAGAATTACTTGAAATTGTTTTTCTTAAGAACTTTTTATTAAAAATTTTATATTTAAATAAGAAATCGTTTCCTTGTTGAGCAATTTTATGAACATTATTATAGAGACAAATATATCTGCAATCATAGGGAATTATGACCTAGGCGAGGTACGACAATCTTCAACATGTAGGTTGCTATGAATCCTATAGTATTTTAGTCTTTTCGATTTAGAAATTAATTACACTTATTATACTAAAAAAATTAGATTCTTTTGAACTTAGCATTTAGGGGTATATCTGTTTGGTTTAAAAATCACAATGCCCGTTTTTCAAACGCAAACTAGTTTATAAGTATGTCATTTATTTATGCTTTTGTTGCAAAAGAAAAAATTAAGCTGGTTTTTCAGACTTCTCAAATAAAATAATTAGAAAAGGAGGATGACAGTTTTGAGCAGCTAAAATTTAGTTAACTTTTTAAATAGCTCGAGAGATAATGTTAAGTTAACCCACATTAAAGATATTAATCAACTAGAAGGAAAACACTAGAAATTTTAAGTACTATTACTACTCATCCCAAAAAACTTGGTTAACAAATAAAGTTGATCATACTGACTTCCCTCTCAATCCGCATACAAAGGGAGAAAAAATACAAAATATGATGTCAAATGTGGAACCAAAAGAATTCCTCCCCAACCAAAAAAAAAAAGATAAATCAAGTTTCCTAAAATATTCGTTCTGCTTAG